>CABFWB010002760.1:17049-39366 GCA_902151455.1 Timema bartmani | reverse complement strand
GAATTATGTTTTCCATAAATCCTATTGGCTAGATTTTTCTCGCGAGAATATCGTTTCACAACTCGTGCATAACGTATAAGAAAAGTTAAAGTTAAATCAACTTTATGCACTGTGAACTATTTCACTATTCACTATAAATCGATTATAGACGCCATCATTTAAAATAATGTATTTCAACTTCTTGCTCACTATACACTATACACTATTCGCTATTAGTTATGAATTATGTATGAATATAAACCAAGCCTTAAATACCATGAATAAATGAAAAAGAAACGAATATCTATGCCACTGCATTGGTCATCATATTAAAATATTTTAAATATGCTCAAGTTAAATATGTTGGGACTAAAGTTAAATCTCTTAAAGAAAAACAAATAACACAACATACCAATATCAAAATTTAACACTGTCAGGAAAAAGATGCTAAAAAAATAACACTAAAGTGAACAAGTTGGACATATATTTAAACATATCTTTTTATAATATGATTTTATGTACACCAATATTCATCATAGGCTATAGGCCTATTTCATTAGTGAAAGTTACCTAGAAACCAATCTTCAACATGTAGGCTAGCCTAATTTTTTTTCAATAATCACAATCAAATAAAACAATAAAACTTGTACTTAAAATGTCAACATAAAACAAACCTAATTACTGTACCGATGTAATTAGTATGGAAATAAATATTTCTGCAAGGGAGAATAAATGTAGTAAATGTGTTGCTAAATAAATAGAAACTAGGCCAAGTAATATCAATGGTAGTTCTCCAAATGTTTCATGCTAAATTATCTGGATCCATTATTGCCAACTTAGGAACACCTTGGTTTTCTTACAAATGGATATTTGGAGCACCTTTCATAAAATACAAACATATTTTTGTGGTCAACATTGGTTTTATTAAGTTACAGAAGAGCTATAGTCTTGTAGTACTTAGCCTAGATAAGGTATTATTGATAAAATATATTAAAAGGGCCACTGAAAATCAAATAAAATGATTTATGAATAGTTGAAATTAGATCTTTCTAGTAACTTTTTCTGCCACATATATAGTAGGCCTACATTCATGACCTTAGTTTACTTGGATGACAGCTCATAAAGTTACTATGAATAGTCCCTAATGTATCCCTACGCCAACAACTGACATCTGTCACTTTGAATAACTGTAATGAAAACAGATGGTAGTATATGAATGTGATAGTTAACCACAGTAATTTAGGCCCATATTATTTATATATTTATTTGAGGTCGGACACAAAGCTTATTTATCATTTTATTTCACTTAAAAAAACTATTATTCTCATCACTTTCACAAAGGTTCTAACGAAAATAGCTTCAAAATGGCGACCAACAAATTTGAACCATGTAATTGAAAATGACAGAAACAAGTTTTTAAGAATGATGCACCCACACAGTGGATTAACATATTTTATTCAGTTAAATATTTCGAAATACGATAAAATAATCATAAAATAATTTATTATATAAGTTATATAAAATAAATTATATACATATAAATAAATAAAAAAAATCATGTACTTTCTTTTTTCCAAGTTAATATAGTGCCTGTATTAAAAGATTTTAATGTATGCACAATTATACACATCATTTATAACATTCCAAAGTAAAGAATAGGTACCCGGTACTTTTAATTATGTTTAAAATATTGTTTTGGATTGGGTAAAAAGAAATGATTAAAAGTAATGAAATAGTGTGAGAAAACTTTAGTTTACATTATTTTAAATGTAAAATATAACATAGAACTAAAAAACTTAACATCTATAACAAAACAGTGATCTCTTACGAGTGTAGGCAACCCAAAACTTAAACACGGGTGGTCTGAACTGTCATCCAGGTAAAAACCTATCACAAACAGACTCTTGTGCATTTTTAAGAAAATATTTATATGTACCAGGATAAGTTGTTTGGAAGGCTATTCAAAGTCTATACCTGGACCTACATACTTATAGGGTGTGATTAAAATATTTAGAGGTCAGTAATTAATTTTCGATTAAATTCATTACAGGCCTATAGAAAAACATAATGTTAATGCCAATCAAAAATGCGTTAAAATATCTTGTTGGGATATTTATGTTAATAAATTTAGATCTATTGGTCCTACCTAATATCCAGTATAATTAGAATTTTTATAATGAACAAAATTTTTTTATACCAAAGCCTAAGGGCCAGTTTCATAGTCAGATTTAGTACGCCTCAAGTGCGGCGCTATACTAAATACAAGACGTCATCTACCTGAAATTGAATGGAATGGGACAGTTTCATATGCGAAACTGGCCCATTCCATTTTGGTCTAGGTAGGTGTCGTCCTGTATTTAGTATCGACTCGCACTTTAGGCGTACTAAATCTGACTATGAAACTGGCCCTAAGTGTGTTTTAGTGTTAAGCTCCACTTTTCCCAAAGGAAAAATCCTATTCGGAACACAGCTGCTCAACTTGACCCGGCTGGTAAAATCGGGCACTTACAGCTGGTTAAAAATAAGTATTTGGCTTGTGTATGAGACAAAACCTGTTTGCAAAAATGTGCTAATTTTAATGTTATAGGCCCATTAAGGATTGAGATTAAATCAATCTTTTTTTTTACTTACCGTCTTACTACCTGTAACTTATTATTGATGGGCTCGATCGGTATAGCCCGCTTTTGGACTGACACCATGGTGTCTATTGATTCACTGAAAATGTTTGTTTTTATTGCATTTTATAGTTTCAAGGGCTTGGTACGGAAGTATGGGCAAGGCAGAACAACATTTTGAGGACCAGCGGGAAGCTGCCCTTGGTAGCCCTCACTCTGAAGCTAGCAAGATGCTAGAGGCAGCTTTGCAGCAAATGGATGGCATCATATCTGGTGAGTACACTTACTAACAGGGTTTCCAGCGACCTGGGCTGTATCCTAATAGTCAAGTACACTTGACTTGATGAATGCACACTTATCACACACTTGAGATCGAAGACTGCAACAGACTATTTGGACGGCAAACTATCCTTTCCACACCCTTGAGTCCGCAGTGCTGCTTCCTACCAATGAACTTATAAACTATTTTAAACGCCATCAGCCCCTTATCACAGATTATATTACTATATGAGCTTTACCTCTAGAAAATGAAAAAATAAACAATTGCCAGTCAAACACCTCATCAAGGGCGTATCAAGGGTGACTTGCTGTCACCCTTGGACTCAAGGGTGTGTGAGGGGTGCATCGGCACATTTCGTGACTATTTGGACGGATTCACACTTGATCACGTGATTGCCAATGCAACTATCAAGTCAACGTCAAGGGTTGATGGCGCGTGAAGTAGAATATTCCGATACAGCCCTGGAAAACAAAGAAAAGTCAGGGAATTTAATCACATTTCTAAAAATTTTCCATGTTTGCTTAAGATTCAATTTGGCTATGATAAGAAAATTGGAAGCCTTAACTATCTCAATTACTTACATCCCCAGCTTACAATCCGTGTAGGGTCTGCGTTCTTAAAAATAGCTGAACTAATCAAAAACATTAAAATCATATTATATAATTTTTCCCACAAGAAATAAAGAAAATTACAAGGGTTATAAGACTTTTTGCTTAGAAACAATTTTTTCTTTCTAGCATTGGGGCCCTTTTGGGCTATATGCTTATGCAGGCCTAATACTCATGCTAATGTGCTAGGGATGGAGAAGGTTGAATTTAGAGGAAGTGTATCTACATTTGCAAGGAAGGAGATTGGAAAACCATCTAGGAAAAACTGCTCCTAATACATCCTAAGGGGATTCGAACACCGAACTCCCTGTCATCAGCAGTCATATTTATTGGGTGAGTGACACCTTAGACTATTCAATGACCAAAGTGGGCTGGAAACAAAATAATTAATCTATTTATTTCACTGTTTTATTATGAATTACTCTTTATTAATACTGATAATAAAGACAGTAAAAATTATCATTTACACCACACTGTTGCAACAGTTGATGAGATTTTTCTTTAAGCACTGCGTGCTACTAGTTATTACTAATCGTTCAGGTTATATGCATTGATGGGATAAGATAGGCTAAATATAATAGTGTACCATTTTACTGGCAACATTTGCTCTCTAAGTGCAAAATTTTTACTGCTTTGCAGCAATCAGCCCACCCAAATTTTTTTGGGCATAGTTTGAACCTCTTAATTTCAAATATTGATCACACACATTTGGTAATTAATTGTAGTAATTTCAATTCTGTGTTTTTCTAAAAAGGTTTATAGTCTAAGATATGAGAAATTTGCATAGTACATTGAGAGCTTACTTACTTCCATTACTGTTTCAAGCCTGTGATCTGGGTCAGTTTTTTATTCAAATCATATATTTTCCACTACTGGCTGGCTAGGCCTGTTTTTAGAGCTCGTTATATAATATAATATTGGTACATTTATATCTTTCAAAGGCTATGAGCTTACCTACTCAAAAACAATTAGAATACACCACATATTATTTTAAAGGGGTGTGTGAAGATTCTAAATGTCAAAGTCGAAGGTCAAATATCCTTCACTCACAATAATCTCTGCATCTTCAAAGCATTTTGAAGTAATAAGAAAACTATCAAAATATTATGAATAAATTTGAAATATCCCCTTAAATATGACATATTTTAACATATAATTATTTTTAGAACAGTGACTAAACAATATTTCACCACTGACTAGTGATAATATCACATTGGTAAGGTAACCATAGATAAAGTAGTCAGGTATGTAAAGGAAAATATGTTATTATATAAATTCAATATTGCCAACATTATTTTGTTCATGAGAACATTACCTGTAAAGTTGTAACACCATGTATTGACAATCACTGAGGTTGTACCATAGAAAATGTTCATATCATACAACACTTTTTAGCATTCAATTTGTTGACCTTGGTGGTCTTGGGGTAAAGTGCTCTCCTTAGGACCTAATGTTTGTGGGTCCAAACCTATCCAGGTTCAACAGATTTATCTTGAGGGATAAACATCTGTGGCACAACTTCCTTTGGAGGGGAAGTAAAGCCGTCGGTCCTATATCTATTGTGGCATGTAAAATAACTCTGAAACATGTGTCATCTTAATGAATGGGCATGCTGGCTAATTGTTGGTGGGCCCTGCGAGCATTGGGGGCCCATGCTAATCTCTGTATATATTGAGAATTTGTGATATAT
The DNA here is from genome assembly GCA_902151455.1 of Timema bartmani. Taxonomy (NCBI): domain Eukaryota; kingdom Metazoa; phylum Arthropoda; class Insecta; order Phasmatodea; family Timematidae; genus Timema; species Timema bartmani. Next base: position 34,194 of record CABFWB010002760.1, on the reverse strand, counting down.
GAATGGACAAGCTGTTTATATAAGATGTGAAAATTGTAGAATATATATATCTAGACATAAATGAGGTAACCCCATATGTGATGCTTTGCTTAGAGTTTAAGAACGCGTTCCTCTGTGGTGAGTATTTCACACAGTTGGCAATAGTTATAATGTTGAGTTTCTTGACGCACAACTTCTCTCGTGTAATCGGTGTCAAAGGAGTGTCTACGGAGTGCTATAATGCAGTGTTGTGAGTCAGCACGCTGTAGCAAGTTTGGATTAAGACAATGTGCAAGTGCATTGTGGTATCTGCGAGTGAATTTACATGCTAAAATCTGTCCTGTGACTTGAATTTGTGTTCCAAGAATTCTATTTTTGTAGTGAAAGGTTGGAGGAAGTGTAAATAAGTGAAGTGAGGAAAAGGAAACTGTAGACTTATATGTTACTGTTAGTGAACTTTGTAAATAACCCTTCGAGCAGAAAAAGGTAATGTTTTGAGTGGACCACGGAAGAGGAAAGAAGCTGCAGAAGAGAAAGAGAAAGTGAGCAAACTTCCAAAATTTAACATCTTGGTTCAACCCATGTGCAACGTCTGCCAATAGCATTTCCCCTTTGATTTTTCACTCTCCCTCCACGCAAATATGGGTTCACTTCCTTTAAATTCAACTCTCCCAATTACTAACCCATTAGCACAATTAATTGGCTGCTTCTTCAAATATAGCATCCACATCCACAGCTGCACTCAATCATCCAGTACCAGCAGACATACCAATGGTATCATTATCTATTCCTGCTGCTGGGATATTCCATGAGAGAAAATGCCCAAATCTATAACAGTAAAGGAATTTACAATCCCAGACATAGATCCGTAGCTATGGAATATTAGTAATACTAACACGACATCATGTCAAAATCATGACATCAACCTTTCCCGGCAAAATTGGTGGTACCTACCTCGGCACTTTCACTCTTGCTCATAGAAAATTCTCGGATACATTCAGTTGGTTCAGAAATAAATAACATTCAATTTATCACACACATATCCAATATTTAATCTTTAATATTCCATCTCATTGGAATTGTATAAGATGAATTCACAAGTGCATGTTTGATACAGAAAATAAATAAATTTACATATGTCAACAGAAAATAAATCATTTTCTGTCTCTAAATCTTTTCTCTTTACATAGATGCACTTAATGAGTACTATTTTAATAATAGAAAATAGTGAGTAATAAAAATCTTATATTCAACTTTGAATTAGCTTTGCATGTTTCAAGCTTTGCTCCATATTTATTAATTGACCTCTGCTCATCCCTATTTTATAATTGTGAAAGTTTCATTAAAAGTAGCCCTACCATAGCCACCACTCACCTAAATCTAATACATAGATTTTGTGTGTAGGCTTATGTTAATTGGCAACATTTTTATTTATTATGGCTGTCCATTAACTTATACTAAAACAAAATGTAGTTTTATTAACAGACGTGCCAAAAAAGATTGCTACCTGTACATTTTTAAAGACTAAATATATTTATTGTATGTATGGAGTATACAACTAAAAATTCCCATAATTTTTTTTTTGGCCAAGATAATGCCACGTTCCAACATTACGTTGATTTGAATGAAGTAGTTCACATGGGGCGCTATGTCCAGCATCAAGTTGGCATCAGGGTCGCATCAAAATAAGGGATACAGGTTTCTTTGCGGCAGGTTGGTGACGTTGCCGCTCAGTGTCCTTTCATTACCTGTGTAGAGAGCAATGCACATGTACTGTGCGCGTCAATGTGCTGCTTGTGTGGACTTCCTAAATAGACCCAAGCTCCGACTGCTCCGGGTGCGGTGACGTGGCATCAACTTAGCGTCACAAGATGTGGGTCGCTTGTGTGAACTTCTGTTTAGCGATGATGTGACTGCACAGATGACTCACGTCACCTGTGTGTATCTTGCTTAAGGTGGTGTCTTTATACTGGCAACATATCTCCAAGTACCTATGTATGTTGAGAATATCAATATTAAGGCAGTGCTTCGTTGAGAAACCATTGTGTACCTACTAACAGGCATTAGGAATGTGAATTTAAAAATGCTTGGCTTTGTGGCTCTTGTGATAGATCAAATAAAGTTATATTTGGATGTTGTTTAGTTACTCTATGATGTTTAGTTTTTGATCCAATATAGTATCTAATGTGATAGCTAGAAGAAAAGGAGTTATTCTTGGCCTGTGGTGCACGCCAACTATAATATCTTGAGAACTTGGGTTAAGGTGAGGGGAAAGGGAACGCGAGAAAAGGCCAGTGATTTTTCACTTTTTATGACAAAACATTTATTTTTCCAAAATAAATAAACTAATACTCCAGTAGCAACATTTCGTTTAATTTTCTTCACATGGCGATATCAACAGTTGTTGAATATTTGTCAAGGGTGTCCTGGAATATAATCACAACTTTTTCTCTTCATTTAAAAAGTTTTTCATTTAATGCCGCTATGCTCATGACAAATATTCAAGAATTATTGTTGATTTCAGCATTTGAAGAAAATTAAGCTAAATGTTGCTACTGGGGCAATAGTTTATATATTTTGGCCAAAAATGTTTTGCTATAAAAATTGCAAAAACACTGACATTTTCTTGCATCCCCAACATCTTCAACTTAATTCCAACCTCTTTGTTGGGGATTTCATCTATAATGATTTGATAAATGTCTAGAAATTTGGTGTCTTTTCTAGCTAGGCCTAAGTTGATATTGTCGATCATATTTTGGAGAAATGTCTATTGACCTTCTGTGTAGCGGGAAGGCTTCCAAACAACAATTGGTACATAAGCAACTTCACCAACCAATGATATGAGTTCAGTAATAGTTGGAATCATAACCAAGGTGAGCAGGGATGTAGATATGACAGCAGAAGACTGCTCGTCTTGCCTAGCAATGCTTCTAGGAGCCGCCTGCATTTGGCCATTAACCATCTAGGAATAATTACCCTCAATACACCGGTCTAGGATTCAAATCCTGACCTCCAGGGCGCCAGCAAACTATACAAGTTTGACACTTAGTTTCCATGCCCACCGGTTTGGTTGTGTTTCAGAAAAAAATAAATTAACTAAGGACATAATCTGGAATTTATAGTTTCAGTTACTCTACTTAAGTTGTTTACTAAACAGCCTCATAGATATCAAGACTTAAGTTTTATAATCTCCAGATTAAAAAACTTTAACAAATATCACTATCTAAGTAGGTTAGCGATTATAAAATAATGGGTGGAGGGAGAGAGTAAAACATTTTTATAAAAGCTACCTCAGTACACCTGGCTGAGATTTGAACCCTGATCTTCCCAACGCATGAAAAATAGACTGTACAAAACTGACACCTATTCTGTTTGGCCACTGATGCAAGTCATCAATATTCTTTAAAAAAAATCCTTTTATATATTTTATGATGGTATATTAATTAGGTTTTGTGACATTAAATCTTGTGTATTTAGATCTTGTAAATGTGAGTTTAGGTCTTGGGTCAGTCCATATGAAGTGGTCCAGAAAATATAAATGGTTGCTCGACCATTTTTAAAAAATCTAATTTTTTTTTGTAAATTACCCTTACATGTTGGTAGTTCAAAATGACTATTATTTTATTTTTATTGTTTTTGGTTTTCGCATTGTGGCCATATAAAAATACTTTTATATATTTTATGATGGTATATTAATTAGGTTTTGTGACTTTAGATCTTGTGGATTTAGATCTTGTAAATGTGAGTTTAGGTCTTGTGAATTTAGTTGTTATGAATGTGATTTTAGGTCTTGTGGATTTAGTTGTTATGAATGTGATTTTAGGTCTTGTGAATTTAGATAGTGTGAATGTGAGCTTAGTTCTTGTGGATTTAGATCTTGTAAATGTTGAGTTTAGGTCTTGGGAATTTAGATAGTGTGAATGTGAGTTTAGGTCTTGGGAATTTAGATAGTGTGAATGTGAGTTTAGATCTTGTGAATTTAGATATTATGAATGTGAGTTTAGCTCTTGGGAATTTAGATATTGTGAATGTGAGTTTAGGTTTTGTGAATGTGAATTTGGTCTTGTAAATTTAGACCTTGTGAATGTAATCTAGGTTTTACGAATTTAGATCTTGTGAATGTGAGTTTAGCTTTTGTGAATTTAGATCTTGTTAATTTAGGTCTCATGAATATTTCCTGCTGAATTTAGGTTTTTTTGGTGTTAGATCTGGTGAGGTTAGGTCTTGTAGGCTTATGTCTTGTGGGGCTAGGTCTTGTGAAGATAAGGTCTGTTAATTTTATGTTCACTGACTGTTTGGAGCATTAAGGATGTTTATGATAAGTTTATGAAAAATACATTTTAGATCCAAGGAGATAAGCTCCGGTTAAGTTTATATTTTATAAATTTAGGTCTAGCGAATGTAGTGAATGTTGGGTTGATGAAAGAAAGAAATTTAGTTTAGGGTCTATGAATTTAGTGCTTATAATTTTATGTCTACTGCCGTTTATCTGATTTAAGCAATGAGAAAATTATTATGAGACAAACCAGGAGGGCTCAATGTTAGAGCATTGGAGCACAAAGTCAATAATCCCTGGTTTAATTCTCATGTCCGGGTTGTCATTTTTCATTTAATTGAATTGGATACTAATTTGCTTAATTTGTGATTGGTATTAATTGTAAAATGACTGGTTACTTCTTACATGCAACATAAATGTTCTTACACACAGATTTACATACTGTTTACTTTATTGACGTAATGCCAACTTTTCCCAAAATACCCAAAATGCTCTCTGACATGTGCACTTTCAATGTTTTCATGAGGTATAGGAGCTACAAGAGATCCTCTGGTTGATATTTTTAATTTGCCCCATTAAAACGTCTGTTATTCTTTATTGAATGAAAATTTAAAACAGGAATCACACATTAAAAATATTAATCTGGTCCAAGACAGTCTAGTTGAACTTTTTTTTACTTTAAAAACACATTTCATAATATTTAAACACTCATTTTATGTAAATGTTGTACTAATTTTGAAAGATTATATTAAAAAATGGGATTGGTGCATGCCATCCTTATTAAGAGGTACACTTGTTTTTACTCCTTTCAACATGAATTCAATTTAAAATCTTTTTGGTTAACATTTTGTAAAATCTAGTGCTCCACGAGTAGTATATAAAATGTCAAATTTATAGCTAAGGATGGACCTTCAAATCGTTAAGAATATTTGAGATTCAAGGATTTGAGAAAATTTTAAATTAAAGCTTCAAATCCTTAAAAAAAAAATTTTTTTTTCCAAGTAAAATTTGTTTCAGAGTTCTAATATTGCTTAGTGGTGGTCCAGAACCAATTATAATTATATGATGAACTTTACAACCAGGCTCCAGACCAGTAATTTAACAGTTAACTGAGTGTATTATAAGAAAGAATGTTAACATAATTATAGTTACTTCTATTATTTAATTATATTTATATTTGCCCATAGTGTTAATAATTTTTTTTCAAGAGTAGGATATGGATTCGAGATTCGGATTAGTAGAAGAGTTAGTGGATTTGACCCATCTTTATTTATAACAAATATTTGACACTGTAAGGGTCCATTTCCATGAGCGTATTTAGCAACGCGGCTGCTGCTCTGCCTATACCAACCCATGTTTTCTTCTAAGATTTCAACAGTAAAGTGGACTTGGAGAATGAGGTACTTGCAGTTGTTTTATTTCATAAGATAACTTATATAAAAATATGGCATCATTGGTACTAGGTTCATCATCTTCTTCTTTCAACAAGACTAAAAACAGGACAGTTTTTTAATTTTTTATTTTATTTTAGGTATTTAAAGTGCACAATCTGAACCAATTGATTATATCAACATACAAATTATAAACTAACTTTAATATAGAACTGACACATCACCCAGCCTCCGGCTGTTAATTAATCACTATGGAGAGGGTAAACCCACATTTTACCAATGATACATTTTTCTGCCACTACATGAATCGAACCCAAGGCCCTTAGCTCAGTAGACACACACTACTGACTCAGCTGAGGTGTTGGACAGAACAGTTCTATACACTATTTTTAAAAGTAAGGAAAAATGAAAATACATTTTACAAGTATTTTCTCATGTTGTAGAGTAATTTAAATAAACTAGATCTGCTTCGGTGGCTGCGTGATCTAAGGCACAACTCTCGCAATAGACTAGCCACTAGACTGCCAATCATGGGTAGATCGGGGTTCAATCCCATTTGGACTTTTTCTATCCATGAAAATGTGGGTATACTTTTTCTAAACTTACCTTCTTAGTACCTAACACATTAGTATAATTAGTACTTAAGTATACAACCCGAGTGATTGGTAAGAAGCGGTGCTAAAAAACTAAAGGAAAGACGAAAATATACTTTCCAAGTACTTTCACACATAACAAGATGTGGAATCATTTAACTAAGAGAAAGTTGCTTCAGTGGCTGGCTGGTCTAAAGCAGGGGTCGGCATCCTACGGCACGCTTGCCAAGAGCGGCGTGCAGAACGATTTTCAATGGAACACTAAGCGATTTGAATAAAAATTATACAAAACTTTTCTTTTGAATTATAACCATTGATATGAGTAATAATGTTAATAACCACGTGTTTTAAGTTTCAATAATTCAATTGTTTTGTTTTAAAATTTCAAAAATAATGTCTTCAGAACTTACATTTTGCAAAACTCATTTATAACTTTGGTATTTATTCTGATCTATATTAAATATTCAAGAAACAGTAGTTATTTAATATATTTGATTTAGAATTTTTTTTTACATTTCCATTTTACAAGATCAACTTAAATTTGTTTTAATAGTTGTACTAGTTAACTGGCATGAAAATATAAACGGTTTGGGTAAGCTTAGGTTGGTTGTCACGCTGAGCGACTTTGTAAAAATAACTCGGCACAACACTACTTAAAGTTTGCCAACCCCTGGTCAAAGGAACCTCTCTCGTGTTAGAATAGCCTACTGATGATTGAGTTTAGAATCCTGGTTTGGTCTACTGAGGGTAGTTTTCCTAAATGGTTTCCCACTCTCCTTCCACGAAAATGAAGGTAGATTACCTTTAAATGCTTCCTTCCTCATCCTTAACCCAATATATCATATGCTTATAACCTGAACAGGTAGTAAGACGCAGTGATAAAAAAAACTCGAAAAGTAAAGACGAAAACACATTTTACAAGTATTTTTGCACGTTAGTAGAATCATTTGACTAAGTAAGGAAAGATGAAAACATCATTTTCCAAGAATTTTTACACACCTCAGTAGAATACCTGAACAAGTTACTACACGATAATATTGAATCCCAAAGAGCCATCATCTCTATCTAAACAATAAACATCTCCACATATACAGTAAGCTCTCAAAAGATTGTTGACATGATATTTTATAGTTATATGTTACCGGCCAAACCCAATTCCAGGACAAACTAGATCGGGCTAGGCCAAATTGATACATCCTAAGAGCCTCAGAATGTACTAAGCACAGTTTAATTTCGTTAATCCTAAAATTTTGGTCTAGCTCATAGGATAAATTAGAATAGCCTACAATTTTACCAGGCTAAACCAGGCTTAGGTTAGGTTAGGGTAGGTTAGGCTAGCTAGCTGACAACATTTGCGCGCGAACTGTGAATAATGAAACCTGTCTATGGTCGATTCATCATATGGGTTAAGAAGAATGGAAACTATTACTGGCTAAAAACATCAGGCTATATCGGTTTATCCTACAAGAGGCAGGATGTTATAAATTTGGCCTAGTCCGATCTAGTTTGTCCTGGAAATTGGGTTTGGACGGTAACATTGGGTTTGGCCGGTGCAATAGCTAGCCTAGTACATACACGTCAGTGGCTCTCTTTTGAAAGAGTCGCGCGTATTTCTGCCACATGTGGAAACACGACTATTTAAATCAATGTATCGCCAAACATTGTATGCTTCGCGAAATTGACTTTACTGTGTATTTAAATGTGCAGACATTTTCACTTTTGATCATATTTCCACAACTATTTGAAAGGCGAAATGACTTATCATTGTAGCCTTTGAAAACAGGAAATGATTGTTATGCTCTTCAGTAGATACAAATGTTTCTCTTTTCTCACTGTTTCTCTTTTCTCACTGTTTCTGTAATATGTATATTATTTTTCAGCTATACTCTTTGATGGAGTGTTTCTGAAACAATTTATACAAACTCGTTTCACAAATCCTATGAGTTTTTATTGTAAATGTCTCTTATTAAAAAAAAAAGAAGTTTGTGAGGTGCACCATATAATTTTTACAAATCTCAACATTGATTAAAAATTACCTTATCAATTTAAAAATATTATAAATTATGTAATCGATGGATTCATCATGGATTAGTAATAGTGGTTTGTAATAATAATATTGGATTAAAGATTGTTTCCAATATCCAGCAACTGGCCCACACGGCAGTTTGATCCAGAAGTAGAGATTTGACTATTAACGATACATAAATTTGAGTTAATTTCCTATTAGCTTCGGAGGCCACCAACGGGGTTTGAATTGTGTCGCTTTTCTTTTTTCTAGCTCACAACCGATACCTCCTAACGAAAAGCTGGTCTTGCCGCCGCAAGCTTAGTGAGGATCCCATTGTGTTTAGAAGGTATGTTTGTTCTAGAACAGATGACAGCACCTTGGATCTGCATGAGAGATCCTCTAGATAGCGTTTTTTTGCACCTCCTGCCCTTGCTAGTATCATAACTGGTGGCTTGCAACATGTAGATTCAATTTGAACCACAAAACTACACATATACACTGTAACCTCCAGGTCAATATACTGCACATAGATATACAGTATTTTCCAGGCCAACATACTGCAAGTAAATACAGTGTGTACTCCACATTAATGCATTTAATTGGTTTGGAAAGTTTTTGCATAAGTTGGAAAACCATGCAAGTCGAATGGTGTACAAATATGATGTATCTATTATATTTATGTTCGTTTCAAAGGATACTTAAATCTAAGCAGTTTCTACAGTACTCATGAAAGGAAAACTTTAGAGCTTAAAACATTTATTTAAGGTATTCAACATACACTTTTTGAACCAACAGATTATACCAGCACACGACTTATAAACTAACTTGAATCTAGAACACACAATATCCAGCCCCAGGCCCGTTAAAGAGGAAACTCACATTATATCAATGGTAAATTTAACAGTTATGCTGGGGACCGAACCCGGGACGCTTAGTTCCGCAAACAGACACGCTACTGATTTAGCTTAAGATGTCGGACCTTTAGAAAATAATATGAGCTCAAGCTAGAAATAAACAAAATGGCAATGGCACTATCAATTATCTTCATAGTGGCGCTTTATTGTCAGTATTATCGAAGTAACGCATTTGCATAACTCAAATCGAGTTGAGGACTTACTGTACGACCTAAATCACAGTATAAAACACTGGACTACTTTTAGACATTGATTTAAAGATTTAAATCACAGTATAAAACACTGGAATACTTTGAAACATCGGTTGAAAGTTTTAAATCGCAGTATAAAACATTTGAATACTTTGAGTCATTGATTGAAAGCTTTTAAATCGCAGTATAAAACACTGGAATATTTTGTGAGACATTGATTGAAAGCTTTAAATCGCAGTATAAAACACTGGAATACTTTGTGAGACATTGATTGAAAGCTTTAAATTGCAGTATAAACACTGAAATTCTTTGTGAACTATAATACTTTGAGACATTGATTGAAAGCTTTCAATTGCAGTTCTTTATATCAAAGAAAAAGCTGACTTAGCACACTATTTTGAACACCGGTCTTAACCACACCACTATCCCAATTACTTTTTCTTTAAACACTGTTTTGGGATATGATTTATAGAGTTCCCTATTAAGCTTAAACAGTCTGTTTTTTATCATAATATATATATACACTTTTCTGGTAATTAAAAAAAATTGTATTTTTTTATATATTGATATAGGTTGTCTGAAAAAAAATGTAAATTCTTTCTGGAAAACAGAAAATATTTTAGTAAATGTATAGTGATCACCATGGGGGCCTTATTTCTGAGCACATTTGAAACTATCTAGAATGCTTTTCCCATTTTACACTAGCAAGTAAAAACCACTAGAGACACTCAAGTGGTGACAAATAATGAAACCCCTGGTAAATTTAAACAATTTTTGTAAACTAAAGAAATTACCCACATCGATGGTCTCATGATCTAACACATCATTCTTTCGTTTGGATTGGTTTGCCGATTACTGGAGGATCAGGCTTAGAATCCTCGTCGGGTGATAGTGGTTTTGCAAGATGGTTTACTACACTCCCTTGACGCAAATGCGCATGCACTTCCTCTTAAAGTCTACCTTACTCATCCTCCTCATACCATTAACATAGTTATATGTGTAACCTGAAAGGATATTTTTTATTTTTTTATTCTTTAATTAGCACTGCGTCTTACTACTTGTTTGTATTTTACGCTTAAGTACTAATTACGCTAATGGGTTAGAAATTGGGGAAGGTTGAATTTAGAGGAAGTGAACCCGCATTTGCGTGGAAGGAAAGTGGAAAACTGTGAATGGACACTAAGGAATGGTGATGAAATAAACTAAAAACAAAAAAAATGTTAAGTTATTATGGAAAAAAGTTTTAAAATCAAAATATTTTTGTAGATTTGTATGGCTCTCTGTTCAACACTTGATTCCTGGCATGATTGAAAAATGTATCATTAGTGAAATGTGGGTTTCCCCTTTCATAGTGATGAATTAACGGCCGGGGGGCTGGGTGTTGTGTCTGTTCTAGATTTAAGTTAAAAATAAGTCGAGTGCTGGTATATCAGTCAGTTCAGAAAATGCACATTTGATACCTCAAATAAATTATTAAATGTATTGTTCCCGACGCTTGAAATCTACTAAACAACTCGCACTGTTTTATTTATTTATTTATCACCACGCCTTACTACCCATTAGGGCTATACGCTTAAGTACTAATCACGCTAAGGGGTTAGGAATTAAGAATGTTGAATTTAGAGAAAGTGAACCCGCATTTGCGTGGATGGAAAATGGAAAACCATTTAGAAAAAACCACCCCCAGTTCAACCGACCGAGATTCGAACCTCGATCTCCCCGTCCTCTGCAGTTAAGCTCAATACGAAATTAGTGCGTTAGCTAAGTACGCCACCGAGGCGGGTTGTCTGCTGTATTCTCATTTGGGTTTTCATCTGCGGAGATTATTTCAAATGGGCACATAGAACAGTATGTTTGAGCTTGAGCTATCGGATCTTTTTACTGCCATAAGGTTGTTTTTTTTACTCATCCTTTTTGTAATTTTTCCTTATGGGCTATTGAAACCCTAGTTAGCACACCCGACTTGTCAATACGCAGGCGGTGGTTTGTATATGCAGTGAGTCACTGTACAGGGTGTCCCAAAACTTAATTCACTAAGCCGGCGAGATTCTCACTGCTTATCAACTCCGAATGATTAATTACTAAATACTACGCTATGGAATTTAAAAAATTAAGAATCGAAGTTTTTTTGGGTGTAAAGGGCTATAAATCGAATTTTTTTAGCACCTTATCTTACTACCCGTTAGGGTTATAAATATACTAATTACGTTAGTGGTTCTAGGCATTAAGAAGGCTATATTAAGAGGAATTATACCCGCACTTGCGTGGAGGAAGAATGGAAAACCATTTTAGAAAAAAACGCCCTCAGCACACCCAACTGAGATTGGAATCCAGTCTACTACGAGAGTAGCACCATAGACCATGCGGCCACCGAAGCGGGTCTCGAATCAAATATTAAGCTAAATTGTATTTATTTATTTTTGAATCATGTCCAATAAAAAAAATTAGTAAAATTGTATTCAAACAGTGAATGAACTATTTATTACTATTACACGATTTATTTGTTTCTATTTTCAAGTAAAATAATGTGAGTTGATCTTTTAAAACAAAATGTAAATATGGCCTCATTAACTTATCTGAAATGTGATGATGAAATTGTTGGCTCTATTTTGGTAACAAATTGATTTTAGTTTCTATAAAAAGTAAACTTATTGAAAAGTTGGACTTCTGAATTTGAATTTTGAATTACATACATATAATTCAAATCTTGGATCTATTAGGATTTCAGGTGACCTGGTGGTCTAGAGGTAAGGTGTCGGACTTCTGTGCTGGGGGTACGGGGTTCAAACCTCGGTCCTGGAACAGATTTATATGATTGCCAAACCTTCCCTTCACCTCTGACCAGACGTGTATTAATCACAACTTGTGAATGTGAGGAATGCCAGGCCTCTACCGTGGTTCGGATTCCACGTTAAACTGTAGGTCCTCCATTTCATCTCACAATCACCCTACCATTACACATTAGCGTAAGTGCGTATAACCCGAACGGGTAGTAAGACGCGGTGCTAATAATAATAATAATAATAATAATAATAATAATAATAATAACAATGACAATGACAACAACAATAATAATAATGATTTCAAAATTCGAATCCAATTCACATCTTGGTTTGATTCATATCCTGACTAGAAATTTCGAAGCTTCGCACAGGCTTTAGTTTTCGGTTGTTATGTTTGTCCACAGTTCCTGCAGGCCTATGAAACGTTACTTTTCGACAAAGAAATTTTCTTGTTTTATGAGCTGTACTGTGTGTTCGAGCTGCCCGCAACCTAAATGTGATTTTGGAGCATGTCGCGATTCGGCCATCAGCCAATCCCCCAATGTACCTCAAATGTTTCTTATTTGAGAATGACACTAAGTTATAAACACCGTCCTAAGGTCATTTGACATTTAAAATTTTATAAATTATTCACATGATAAAATTGGGTATTGAAATGTTTATGTTCAAATGCCCATCATGCCACGAGATTAGAAAGGGCGAGCGAAAAATGATGTAAATACCACTCTAAGGGGGCGGCCAGACTGAGCGAGCGACTAAAAAATAAAATAGAACACATTGGTTGTAATGAGAGGTGGCCAGACTGGAGCGACCGAGCGAGCGACTGAGCGCGCACGCTTGAAATATAGAACTGGCTCTATTTTTCAAGCGCGCGTGCTCGACCCGGTACAGTCTAGTTTACAGGCGCTAGGTTTTATTATTGTATGTTGGTTCATTGAGTGCTAGGAAAACTTCTCATTTTGACATTTTTATTACTATCGATAGGCTTAGTACACTTGTTACTAACGGCCTAATTTTAATTGGTAAGATCATAAACTATATATATGTATAACTGATATGTTAAAATACTTCAATATTATCAAAGTAGGTCTTTACAAATAAAAATCACCATTAGCGTGGAGAGAGGATGAGAAAACCACAACAATAAATCACTTGTTAAACCCCCCCCCTCAGTTCACTCAGCCAAGATTCGGAGCCTCCTCGTCAACAGCTAACGAGCTTTATCTGCTAATCACGCGCTCGCACGCTTGTCAATCTGGCCGAACCCTAACTGTATCCAGCCAATATATCTTTTCACGTACTCTTGAGCATCCTACAACACATCCTGGCTAACATTAATGCGCTAGTGTCTAGGAAGGAAGGACTCAGAGGAAATGTAGCTCCATTTGAAGGGAGGAAGAACTGTAACTTGATATCCCAGTCTTAACACCTTTAACCAAGTGACTATGGATGCGGGTACTTTTGAGTAGTCACTTTTTATTACCTTTGAAATAAATTTTAAGAAATACTGAAAATGATGAGAACATTTTTAAATGACACCTTTGACAAATATTTAAGAACTGCTGTTATCTGTAGGCCTTTACAAATAAGAATCACCATTAGCGTGGAGAGAGGATGAGAAAACCACAACAATAAATCACTTGTTAAAACTCCCCTTAGTTCACTGAGCCAAGATTCGTAGCCTCCTCATCAAAAACTAACGAGAGCTATCTGCTAATCATGTGCTCGCCAGTCTGGCCACCCAGTCGCTTGCGCGCTCGCATGATTGTCAGTCTGGCCGAACCCTAACTGTATCCAGCCAATATCGCTCTTCACGTGCTCTTGAACATCCTACAACACATCCTGGCTAACATTAATGCGCTAGTGTTTAGGAAGGAAGGACTCAGAGGAAATTTAGTTCCATTTGAATGGAGGAAGAACTGTAACTTGATAACCCAGTCTTAACACCTTTAACCAAGTGACTCTGGATGCGGGTACTCTTGAGTTGTCACTTTTTACTACCTTTGAAATAAATTTTAAGAAATACTGAAAATGATAACATTTTTAAATGACACCTTTGACAAATATTTAAGAACTGCTGTTATCACTTTGTGGAGGGACAACAAATAAATGGATCTACTGAAGTAATATTTTATTTATTGTGTCCAAAAGAATTGTTATAAAAACTACAAAAATACTGACCTTGGCTCGCTTACATTTCCATTCCACCTTAAGTGCGATTATTTTCTTCCATCCCGTATAGTGTATCCTTGGGCTTCGCCATAGCTAGCTCAGGCTGCGTGAGGAATTTTAAAATAGTCTTTGTTTACATGTTTGTATTTAAAATTGTCATATTTTTTCAAATCTGAATAAAAGACAGCCAGAATATGTGATATTTTCTGATTGTTTCGTACTTTTTTTTTTGCTTGTAAAATTTAACTGTTACTGAATTTTAATTTTAATTTTCATACTTTTTTTGCATGTAAAATTAAACTGTCATAGAATTTTCATTTTCATTTAATACTTTTTTTGCATGTACAATTTAACTTTTAATGAACCTTCATAATATTACTGTAATAAATTTTATGAAGTCTCCAGCATGTATTTTTATCTGATGAAAGGGCTCCTTCAGTCTACAAAGTTTTGGAGCCCCCTGGTGTATAGCACCCGGAAGACCGGCATTGAGTAATGTGTTTAATAAAGGCGCTGATTACTCCCACCCTACACGCTCCATATATCACTGAATTAATACTCGAAATGGCCATTACTTCATTGTGATTGTTGAGTTACTGCCGATATTTTACTATCACCGTATCTGTGGAACGTACACTGGCGCTCATTTATAAAAAACAACCGGCAATGTACAAATATTTTATATGGACATTCAATAGCTGACAATAATCGTGGGCTTTTATTAATTAATGCTCTTTTTCAGGTAATGAACACAAACTAAACCCGCATCGGTAACCCCATGGTCTAACGCAGTTGTTCCCAAACCTTTTAGGAGCACAGCCCAAGTGTTTCCGACTATAATCTATAAAAATCATTATTCATAATAGTGGTTCATAGGACCCGCTAAGGAAGATAACACTTATATTCAAAACAGTAACATTTAATGACACATTCCAATTCACACTTTTCAGTTAAGTTATTTAACAAAATTTAATGAATTTACCCAATGATATTATCCTTCCAAAGTCTAATGGTAGCTTAGCAAGAATCTTAAGGTGGGATGGAAGGGGATTCAAGAAAAAGCCATTGTTTTGGCAGTTTTTATGGCAAAACTTTTTTTGGCCAAAATAAATAAAATATCGCTCCAGTACAAACGTAGAGTTTAATTTTCTTCACATGTTGATGTCAACAGTTCCTGAATATCTGTCATGACTCATGAGCATGGTGGCATTATCTAACTAACTTAAATTAAGATAAAGAAAGTTGTCATTAAATTCCAGAACACCCTTGACAGATATTCAAGAAATTTTGAGGTCACCATCTGAAGAAAATTAAATTATATGATAATACTGGAGCAATATTTTATTTATTTTGGCAAAAAAAAAAAAAAAATGTTTTGTCATAAAAACTGCCAAAACACTAGCCTTTTCTCGAGTCCCCTTCCATCCCAACTTAAGACCGCGGCCTTGGTCAACAAGAAGGTACTGATCGCTGTCAGGCCACACGTCTTAAAATACAGTGGTCTGTCTCGTTTTCTGGAACTAATTATATATTCTGACCAAGCTTATACGCCCTTTCGTCCCTAGCCTACAAACAGACTCTTTTCGTGTCATCAAGAAAGAGTGGAAAGAAAACTACGAAACTTATTATCTCAAGGTAAAGAGGAAAGCTCGTTGATATTTCTCAAATATATTATTATTTTTTGTTGTGAGCTTATCAAAAAATTAGGCCTACTCTATTTGTTAGAGGAAGGCTAGAGTCCTTTTCATTGAGTCTAGTCTCATAGCTCTTTAAAATATACTTAAAAATTCGTTGAAAATGAGTTAAAGTCACATCTTCACACTTTTTTTTAATCTACTTATAAAATTCAAAATATAGGTCTGTTACGAAAAAAGAGCCCTGTTGGAATCTTAGACTTTATTTTGATGTGAGTCATATTTTGAAATAATTCATCACAGAATTAAATATTGCGATATAGTTGAACGTCTGTTAAGCAATTTCTCGCTTACTGAGGCGGCCCCCTTAAATACCACATTTAGTATCAAGGAAGGGGCTCCCAATCTTTTAGACCGAAGGAGCCCTCGCACGAGAAAAAAAATATACTGGAGCTCCGATAAAAATGTTTACTATGACTATTCAATAACGACATTTAAATTTTACAGGCATAAGAATATAAATCAAGTGGGAAAATAACTTTTCCTGGCTGCTTCTCTATTTATATTTGAAAAAAGTTGTCAATCCTAATTACTGATGCTATTATATAACGTGAAAAACAAATAAAATGGCCTCACGAAGCCTCATATAACTATGGAGAAGACCAAAGGCTCCGCGGAACACAGTTTGAAAAACGCTGGTGTAAGGCAATTAACGGGGAGGACGGGGCTCGAATCCTGGTCCGTATAGTGACGATAGTTTTCCCCGAAAGGTTTTCAACTCTCCCTACATGCAAATGTGGTACACTTCCTCCTAAATTCAACTTTCCTCATCCCTAACACATTAGTTAGTACATACGCATACAACCTGAACGTGTAGTAAGAGGTGGTTCTAGAAAATAAAACCTTTTGCCTCCATTTTTGTTCGAAACCTCCTCGGTGGCGTAGTTGGCTAACGCGCCAGTTGTGTTGAGCCAGACCACCGAGGACGGGGAGATAGAGGTTTGAATTTCTGTCGGGTGAACTGGGAATGGCTTTTCCTAAATGGTTTTCCACTCTCCCTCCACGCAAATGTGGGTTCACTTCCTCTAAATTCAACCTTCCCAATTCCTAATCAATTAGTGTAATTTATACTTAAGCGTATAACCCGAATGTTCGAAACCTACTCGTATTTTGAAACAACAAACCACTTCTTCAACAACGCGAC
>CABFWB010002759.1:58380-89829 GCA_902151455.1 Timema bartmani | reverse complement strand
TGAACGTTCTTCTTTTCTTCTGTTTATGTCCCTCTCCTGTTCAGTGAACGTTCTTCTTTTCTTCTGTTTATGTCCCTCTCCTGTTCACTGAACGTTCTTGTCTGCATCTCGTCTGTTAGAAAGCTCACCTCCCCTCCTTACGACCACTTGGTGCGGATATACATAAAGTACCATTAATATTAAACAAACATCCCCTCTGCGAAACTCTGTTCCATGTCCACAGCTGCCGGCGATGCTGACGGTTGGGGTATGCTGACTGTCAACAAGGAATTATAGGCTGACGTCAGTGCAGAATCACCGTTTGGAGGAAACCGGTCCGTGAGACGCTGGTTTACAAATCGAGATGGGAGTTAGAAAGGTTTCTTCTCTATTTAATCCGATTGTTTTTCCCCACTCACGCATTAGTACCCTTTTGGGTTGTTTTAAGCGTCTCTTAATTAAGATAATTGGGATAGAAATATGGTAGAAAGAATTTCTAGGAAGCTTACGCGTTATTTTATAGGGTTTGAGTGTTAAACCACTTAGTAAAAAAACTAACTTCGATACCTATTTCAAAATAGTAAGCATTGTTTAAATGCATATTTCTAATGAAAAGCATTGTTTTAATTAATATTTATAATTATAAGCATTATTTTTAGTGTCTATTTCGTATTATAGTAATTGTTTCAATGCCTAATTCAATTGTTTCATTATTACATGCATATTTATAATGCTAAGCATTGTTTAAATGCATATTTCTAATTATAAGCATCGTTTCAGTGCCTATTTCAAATTGTAATAATTGTTTTGAAGCCTAATTCAATGGTTATCATTGTTTAAATGTTTCCAAATATAAGCATTGTTTCAATGTATATTTCAAGTGGTAAGAATTGTTTCAATGCCTAATTTAAATTTAAAAATGCATATTTCCAATAGCAACCATTTTTTAACCCAGAGGTCAACCCATTAAGTGCGCATCTAAGTAGATGCATTTTCAAATTTGATTTAATTAAATGTGTATTTCAGGGAAAGTTTAACGTAATGTTAATAATCGTAAGAAATGACAAATAAAATAATTCGTAGATAAAATATTTCCTCGGTCCTCCGTATTTTATTTAAATTAAAACATTTTGTTTACTTCTTTTGTGGAAAAAGGGCAAGATTATTCTGAACACTTCTGAATAGTCAATTAGCATTAATTATTTTCTATTTTGAATGACACGTTTTAAGAAAATATTGAAGATGAAGACATGCTCGCTGGAACGGCTCGTTGATTGTAAAGACATTTTCTATCACTTTGTCTGCAGACAAGCGGGGTAAGGGCTACCTTACCATAGATGTGAAGAATGGAAGAAGGGGGGACATAATAAAGTACCAGATTGTAAATCCAGAGTGAGATTCCGGCTGGAAGTTTTGTTTTTTAAATTTCGGACGTATAGATTTATTTAACACAACCTCTTACGTCGCGTTCGGGTTATACGCTTATGTACTAATTACGCTAATGGTTTTAGGGATCAGGAAGGTTATATTCAGTGGAAGTGTACCCGCATATGCGTGGAGGGAGAATGAAAAACCATTTTGTAAAAACCACCCTCAATACACCCAACCGAGATTTGAACTTGAATTTGAACTTTGATTGCGAGAGTAGTGCATTAAACTATGCCACCACCGATGCGGGTGCTAACATATTATTTTTCAGACAACATTGACTACATGTCATATTTATTTTGATATATCGCAGACAAGGCTCATAAGAATATACATTTCTTTTCGTGATTATCTTGTTACTTTCTCTCTATCTTACAGGTAGAGAAAGTATGGTGATCGTCAAAAAAATCGAACTCGAGATTTTGATGAATTGAAATGTATTGCTGGTCATTTCAGAATTTTATATAATATTTTCTTGGTCTGCGTCATTTTTAAACATTTTTTGGGTAAATTTAATTCCTAAGACATCTATGCTAGTAAAAAGTATATTTTTAAATATTATAGATACTGTATGGATACATAAATACTCAAATATACATGTTTTAGTCACACAATTGTCATAAAGAAAAGATAATGTAGGCAATTAACTTTGTATCCTCTTTGTATGTTTGTAAAATACACGTTCCTGGTGAGACTACAACTAGCTTGGAGAGGTCTGAATTGGGAGGGGGTAGCTATTACTTATGAAGCAGATATTTATGTATCAATATTATATTCAGGAGAATAAAAGGTTTTGGTTGCTAAAGGATTTTCATTGCATTTTACATTTACTAAGCGCGTGTTTAATTTAGCCAAGTGCATTTATTACGAGTTCTTATTCATATTTTTAAATACATTTTTGAAAATTTCAAGTAATTTTTTAGAATGTTTGAGTCTTTTAAAATTAATGTTTTGATAAACTTTCAAGTCTTCAAAGTCCTAGCCCTGATTGATTGCAAGGTATTTTTATTATATTTCAAACATCAATTTTTATATATTACATAAAGTAAGAGTCACATAGTATTAATTGAACACACCAGCCCCGAAGGGCTCTCGAATTCCAGCCTTACATAGTACATATAACATAAACATAGAGATGATTTGGATATGGCGCTCTGACGGGCTGAAAGTGTATTATCTGGTTTGCGGGCGGGAAAATAATTAAAAACCCGCCCCACAGCACATAAATGGTCGACTGTGATCTTAAATAATATACGGGTGTACAAAAGTGAGGGGGGGTGGGTGGGAGAGAAGCCGTGGAGATGTAAAATAAATCAGATAGGGACAAAACAGATGAAAATAAAGAATAAAAAGACCCCGGTCGAGCAAGTCGCCGGGGTCGGTCGGGAAAAAATAATAGTACACCACCAGGGCTACAATGACAATTCCATACGTAGCCCTGGCGTGAAAAATAACTAAAATTCCCCCAGGGGGGCAATTTTTGCCCCACTGGTATTGCGAAACTAAAGGGTAGGGTCAATAAAAATTATTGATACTGTCAAAGCTATCAATGCCGCCCACTATTCGTGGGAAGACTGCAAAATGAAAACTAGGTAATATATGGAGGTGAAAAGAGTAATGCATGGAATGGGAACATTGACGGACCGACATGGGTGAGGGAAAATCTCAGGGGGACACATAATCGCCAAAAACAGGGAACAGACAATGAACTGACCAACCCCGGTTCGACGACCAGCTGGTGCAAACTGAGAGAGCCGTCCGATCGACGGGGCAACCGGGGTCAGTCTGGGTGAAGATATTGCTCCACCAGGGCCCCGTACGAATTTCCGTACGTAACCCGGGTAGGAAAAAAAATTAAAAGTTTGTCCAGTGGGCTGTTTTTGCCCATCTGGCGCAGACAAATCAAAGGGGGTGGGGGTGGGGGGGACAAATAAACATTTTTGGGTTAGAAATTGAAACTACGATTACATGATAACATTTAACTATTTTATTATTGTTTCTAATGGGGGTATTTAACGTGCATTTTATGAATCGACTGATTATATCAGCACACGACTTATAAACGATCTCATATCTAGAACAGACACAACAACCAGCCCCCGGGTTGTCAAGCGACCTAAAGCGTTAGAAATCACATCGCAATTCCTTCAGACCTATAGTGCCTGATGGGCATAAATAGCCCACTGGGAAAAGTTTATTTTATTTTCACACCAGGGCTACGAATGGAATTGTCATCGTAGCCCTGGTGGTGTACTATAGTTAATTCCGACCGACCCCGGCGGCTCGCTCTACCGGGGTCATCCACACTTTATTTTCCTTTTCTCAATATATTACTGGTTTTTATTTTTCTACGGGTTCTCTTTCCCTCTATCACGTCCATACCTATGTATCTGTTAAGGTCCTTTCGACCCTGTATGGGTGATGGGGCGGGTTTTTCTAATATTCCCCCGCCCCTAGCCCAAAGATGGCAAATTATCAGCCCGCCAGGGTGCCAACTAATATCGTTAATGTTTTATGTAGCTGTTCTGTGTATTGCTTGTATTGGAGAGCCCTTTGGAGCTGGTGTTTACTATGTCATTCTATGTGTTTCCTGTTTTCATGTATTAAATTGATGTTAACGAAATAAAATACCTAACAAACACATCGCATTAGGGTCTCCGTAGGGGTTCGAATCTCGGTTAAGTTCACTTAGGGTGTTTTTTTACCTGTATTTTCCCGTACTCTCTCAACACTAATAATTTTATACTTCCCCTTACCTCGGAGATGAGTTCGTAGCCATGACGTTGATCGCACGGATAGAAAAAAAAAGTAAGCAAGACCCGGTGGACATCAGATTCCAGGCGGACTTATTTACCGGGGGGGATTTACTGGCAGATAGGAACGAAAACCGGAGGAACTTTATTTACTTAACAATGAAAAAAGGTTCTGTAAAAAGAAAAAAAATAGAAGAGTTTCTCCAAGGGGAAATAAATGTATGCAAACAAGAAACAAACGCTTTGCAAAGATTCTATTTTATTTTTGTTTACTCAAACGTTTGAAGTCCCCCCAAGAAAGTCAATCTTTGGAAAAGTGTAGGGGGAGGGGTCGAAGGGGGCTCTTAGTGTACACACATCTCGGGGACACAGTCCAATTTTCATAAGAAGACATATCTGACAGATATAAAAGCTACTAGATCTACTTTCACGTGTTCATATTTTTAGTCATATTATCTGCAGTTGTCATTTTTTTTTGATAGATATTATCGATACCTATAAAATAACAATAATAATATAATAAAATGTTATCAATGTAGACCTAAAAATATGTTTATGTATTTTTTTTATTAAAGACTCTTCCTATCAAAATTGGGCGGTAGATTACTGCAGATCAGTTATAACAGGGGAGCAGGAAAGTAAGAAGGTGAAAAAACAAAACGAGTTTTCAGAGGCGCTTCCCATTTTCTACTGTTGACTTTAATTTTGCGCAGAGAACAGAAGACCCGCGCCATACGCTCCTGATTTTTTTTTTCTTTTTCTTTTTTCGTTTTTGTCGATTTTCTTTCACTCACCAACCTCTTTCAGTTTCTCTACTTATTCTTCTATTATTATTTTTTTCATTTTTCAGAATTGGAAAAAATATATATTTCTCTTTCCTTGTCTTAAGTCACGTTTCTTCCTTGACCTTCTCGCACTAACTTCCAATGGTAAGTGTTTTTTGAATTGAAAGAGGGGGATGGAAAAAGAACTAACATATATCAGATGTTGGCACCGGCTAAGCGTTAAGCGGATACTTCCTAGAGTTGATCATCAACCGGTGGCCACAGTCAGTGGCGGATCTAGGAATATATCTTGAGGCGCGGGGGGGACAGATCAAGGCTTTATCCAAAATTACATTTCGGGGGGTGAAGTTTTGGAGGCCCTAACTGTTGGAAGCCAAAACAGTTTATGGATATTACATGCCTTTAGAAGCTATTTGTAGTTTTTTTTAGGGTAGACAAGGGAAGTGATTGTAATAGCAAAAGTGTGCCTTACTTACAATGTATCGAAGGTATTATTTCTAATTTTTTAAAAAGTAAACTCTTAATTAGGAGGAACTTTAAATGTACAAGAAAATTTCTCTTTCGATTTCAAGTTGAAATATCTCATATCTTCCTGGCTTTCAAGTTGAAATATTTCCTATAATTTCTCCTTGGATTTCAAGTTGAAATATCCACTAAAATTTCGCTTTGGATTTCAAGTTGAAATATTCACTATAATTTCTTCTTTTATTTCAAATTGAAATATCCTCTATAATTTCGCCTTGGATTTCAAGTTGAAATATCTCCTATAATTCCTCCTTGGATTTCAAATTGAAATATATACATCCTTGAATTTCAGGTTGAAATATTTCCTATAATAGTTTCTCCTTGGATTTCAAGCTGAAATAACTCCTTTAATTCCTCCTTGAATTTCAAGTTAAAACATCTCATATATCCTTAGATTTCAAGTTGAAATATCTCCTATAATTTCTCCTTGGATTTCAACTTGAAATATCTCCTATAATTTCTCCTTGGATTTCAAGTTGAAATATATCCTATAGTTGCTCCTTAAATACTAAGTTGAAATATATTTTATAATTCCTACTTAGATCTCAAGTTGAAATATCTCCTATAATTTCTCCTTGGATTTCAAGTTGAAATATCTCATATCTCCTTGGATTTAAAGATAAAATATCTTCTATTGTTCCTCCTTGGACTTGAAATTTTCCCTTGGTGATCAAGTTAGACAGAAAACCAATGATTCAATAGCACATTATTTTAATCGAGAGTAGCCGTTGTCCACGAGATTGAAACAACAGTATCACAATGACGTCAAAATTTAAAATTATCCGATAACTTATATAGTACATTGTTTGACTTAGGGTTAAAGAATTTCCTTGCCAAATTTCGTTAAAATCGGTCATCGCATTCGGCAGTTATTGCAGAACAAAAAATACAGAAATACGAAATACCAAACGGCCAGGGCCTCACTCCACCCAGTAAATTGGGGACAGTTTCTTTTACTATTATTTTTTAATTTTTGTTCCTTTTTAAGAATCTGACTGGCATGTTTTTTCACTTTGTGTGTGTGTGTGAACATATTGTGGGCGTCTAAAAATTGAAATATTCATGTTTCAAAATGTTAGAAAAGAACGAGAAACTACTAAATGAAAACAAGTCCCCCCAAAAAATGTATATGTAGTCCTTTAGTTATATATACCAAGCGTTTTGTTTGAACAAACGTTTTATTCCCAAATCACTCTTCAATAAGACAAACAAAGGGAAACGAACACAGAGCCTAAATGACTATGATCTGTGTTTGATCGCCAGTCACACATGGTCATACAGTTAGCTTTAGGTTAACTCACAAAGAATTCCAAAAAATTCTAACAATTTGAAGGATATGCCTTTTTGCTTTCCTTCTCCAAACAAATATGCGGTTTTTTTAAAAAAATTCTTGTACAGGATCATAAGCAGTTATATAAATATATGTTTTACCAACTATTTCATGTTTGTGTAACAAATACGTTTGTATCCTTTTATCAACACGCAATCAAAGAAATCCTTACCCAAAATATGCTGAATTCTCTGATGGAAGAATGAGACTATATCGTTGCGTCCGCTTGTTTTAGTTTCTACCAAATCGAACAAATCATATGCACTATAGAATACTCATTTTAAATTAACTAATGGGGTAGTGCTGAGGAAGGTATGGTTGAGAATAAATTTATCCTTATTTTGGTGAGGGAGAAGTGGGAAACCCTTTACGAAAAAAAACCCAGCCCATCCGGGCGGTATTTAAACTCCAACCTCTCTGTTACCGGCAAAACAAACTTGATGAGCCTGATATCTAGTCCACGTGCCCACCGATGCGGGTCATATATTTTCATAAGAATTTCTGCCCTAATTTTAAGAGTCTGCCTAGTCCCACGTATAACACAGGTCAAACATGACGTCTTAAGAGCCCGTCTTACCCTAAGGACAGCACCTAGCTTAGGTTGGTAATACAGTTAGAACCAGACGTCTTAAGAGCCCGTCTTACCCTAAGGACAGCACCTAGCTTAGGTTCGTAATACAGTTAGAACCAGACGTCTTAAGAGCCCGTCTTACCCTAAGGACAGCACCTAGCTTAGGTTCGTAATACAGTTAGAACCAGACGTCTTAAGAGCCCGTCTCACCCTAGGTACAGCCCCTAGCTTAGGTAGGTAATACAGTTAGAACCAGACGTCTTAAGAGCCCGTCTCACCGTAAGGACAGTACCTAGCTTAGGTAGGTAATACAGTTAGAACCAGACATCTTAAGAGCCCGTCTCACCCTAAGGACAGCACCTAGCTTAGGTTGGTAATACAGTTAGAACCAGACATCTCATCGTGGTGTAGTTTTCTTTATTACACTTTGAAGTACAGTGGTATTGAGACCAGTAAAACCATTTCACAACATTAGAAATAAAAAATTGAAACGTAACAAGGGTATATGAGGTTCACTTTTTCAATTCGAAGCGAAATCAAATCGAATATACGAAATATTCTCGAAGCTGAATCGAAGTCCGATTGTTTTTTTTTTTAGTTGTTTTATATTTGGAAAAAAATTATATTGTGGTTATTTATATAACTTCATGTACTAAGATTACTTGAAAAATATTTGATTGCACCATTGTTTGGAATAGTTCATGTTAATCTGACAAATCAAATTATAATCACAACTTACAATTAAATTACTTCAATTTTTTTTCCATATGAATATTAATTTGTATTGTATAAAACAGCTCAGAATGGTTATAATAATTGAACTAAATGGTATTTTAGCTATTAATATTTTAATTGGCGAAGCTTCGAGGCCGGAATTTGTTTAAAAGCGAAGTCGAATCTGATGTTTGTTTAGAAGCCAAGTCAAAGTTTCGAAGCTTCGCACAACCCTAAAACGTAATTATCTTGAATTTAAAAAATACCAAACAAAGCCTAATTTCTCTGCTGTCAACTGAACGTAAATAACCTCACTCCAATTCGTTTTCTGTTTTGAACGTAGTCTTAAATTATATATATACATGTATATATATACATATATATACATATATACATATCCCTGTTAATCGGCAGTGAGACGGGCTCTTAAGGGCCAAGGCCAACTTTTTATATACCTCTAATATTTTTATTAAAAAACCTCTCGCAGCTTCATTTGATGTTTAGGTATTGTTGTTTTTATCGCCTTTTCCTCTAAAATGAAAACCTTAATTTCAAACTCACGAGATCTCTATTTTCGTATTAGCAAATGTGTCCGGGTAGACACATTCGTACATTTAGGAGGGGATAGGGGGCCTACCCTCTCATATTTACGGCTTAATTTTCCACGAGGGAATCCCCCTGGGAGCGATCTTGAAGTTTTTTCGGAGCCACCCATGTATATAGGAAACGTGACTAACAGTTTAATAATAAAAATATATCCAGTCCACACCGCATCGGAACTATCAAGAAACTCGGTTAGAAATGAGTTTTGTTATCAAAAGGGGTAAATCACATATACATTTTTATTTTATTTAAAAGAAGTAAATAAAAAAGATGGTAAAACTTTTATTGCACCAATATCAAAAAAATGTGTTCCCTACCTCAAATATGCTCCAAATTACACACACACATACACACGCAGTATTTTATTTTATGAAAGGTTTTTAACTCCGTAGGGATGTGTACAGAGGGGTTCTATTAATTGTTTAGTGTGCATTGAACGGGGATAGAACCGTATATTTAAAGGTTTTAATATTTCATCTCGTTGATATGATTCATAAGCTGCGACCCACTTTTATGGTCGAATGGTCTAAAGCCTGGAGCATTATCCATAACTTAGTGGTCTGAAGAGATCGATGTCTCCCTCAGCCGCAGACAAGGATAGACCTGATCCTCAGCTCCTTGAGCCAGGTTGACAGTGACATTCTTTGAACCCAGGACACAGACAAGGATACATCAGATCCTCAGCTCCTTGAGCCCGGTTGACAACGACATTCTTTGAACCCAGGACACAGACAAGGATACATCAGATCCTCAGCTCCTTGAGCCCGGTTGAGTCCATCAACACCGGAGTTCGCTAGTGTCGATGCTCAGTGTTAGGCAGTTGTTAAACAACTCACTTTTAACATGTTTGTCATAACGGGATCATTGTAATCGTAATGGGCGGTCTGATTAAACTCTTTGTGATGTAGGATTATGTGAAGAGGAGGTTGGGTCGCTACCTGAACCTAGCTTTGTGGAAACCGGCCAATTGACTCGAGAAGGATATTTGTGTTTCCTTGAGCCCGGTTGACAACGACATTCTTTGAACCCAGGACACAGACAAGGATATACCAGATCCTCAGCTCCTTGAGCCAGGTTGAGTCCATCAACACCGGAGTTCGCTAGTGTCGATGCTCAGTGTTAGGCAGTTGTTAAACAACTCACGTTTAACATGTTTGTCATAACGGGATCATTGTAATCGTAATGGGTGGTCTGATTAAACTCTTTGTGATGTAGGACTTATGTGAAGAGGAGGTTGGGTCGCTACCTGAACCTAGCTTTGTGGAAACCGGCCAATTGACTCGAGAAGGATATTTGTGTCCTCTCTACAGTGGAACCATGCTTAAATGAACTTTTGTAAAAAAAATGCCCCTTGATGCCATTTAGCGATCCCCTTATTGAAGGACACAAGCTTTCCCATGGAGCGCATTCATTTTAACCTGGAGGCTGGGAGTCTGGTGTATACCTTATCTGTGACCTCGGTGTTCTTGGGGTAGAGTGCTTGGTTCAAACCCAGCTGGGGTTGACGGATTTTTATTGAGTGATAGAAATCCGTAGCACAACTTCCTTCGGAGGGAAAGTAAAGCCGTCAGTCCCACGTCAGTTGTGGCATGTAAAAGAACCCTGGAAGGTATGTAGAAATACCTTTCCCGGCAAAGTTGATAGCCCTTTCGAGCTCGCTCATAGAAATTCAGTGTGGAAGGCATGGGGCACCACCACATATCCTGAACTCCCCTAGTACATGGTATATATACCAGATGGTGCAGGCAACACTAACCAGCTCCGGATGGATATAAATCACATCAAATCAACCTCCTGGCTGTTGACTTAAGAATGAGGTTGATAACCCACTACCCTAACGGATGGGTCTGGCCACATAGTCCTTATGTTTAGTCCTTACTACTGTGCTTATGACTCCGTAGAAACATTACATAGATACAAACTAACAATCACAGGTAATAAGATATGTGCGCGTGCATCAAAATTAAAGCACCAATCGGAGCGAAATAATCGGTTGCTAGTGCCATCCAAAACAATCCACCCAGAATAAACATGTCAGGATCCACCTTGAACATAGTTATAAAATAGTATATTCATGTTTAATTTTACAATTAGCTATATTTATAGTCCGACACTTTAGCTCAGTTGGTAGCGTGTTTTTATACTGAGCTAAAGGTCCCGTGTTCGATTCATGGCATGGCCAAAAAATTTACCATCGATGAAATGTGGGTTTACTCTTTACAAATAATGAATTAACGTCCTGGGGCTGGATGTTGTGTCTGTCCTAGGCTTAAGTATGGTTTATAAGCTGTGTGCTATACAATCAGTCTATTTAGAAAGAACACGTCAAATACCTCAATTGAAATGTGGGTTTACTCTTTACCAATAATGAATTAACGTCCTGGGGCTGGATGTTGTGTCTGTCCTAGGCTTAAGTATAGTTTATAAGCTGTGTGCTATACAATCAGTCTATTTAGAAAGAACACGTCAAATACCTCAAAGTTTTTTTTTTTAATTAACCTTTCTATAAACGAAGCGTGCAATAAGAATTCCAAGTTTACAATCTTCTAAGACAATGTTCCTGGTTCACTGAAACTTAGGTTGGCAATATTCCTGGGGGAAGGGTAGTATGGAAGCCTGTATGATGGGAGGAGATTCATAAGCTCCTTCTTTGGGGAGGAGATGAAGGAGCTTAGTGTCCCAAAATCCAAAAAAAAAACCAATATTCATAGCCTCATAGCAATCTCGCATCCTTTCTAAACTTTATAATAATGAACATTTATTGCTATTCCAAGAACTTGTTATACCTGGGTGAATAGCCTTGGGATCTACTGATAAGAGTGTATTTTATTTTTGACAAATTTCAACTAGGAGGCCTCGACAAGGTTTTGAGCGGAGACCATCCTAAATAACTCCTCAATCCTTCAAATGTCATCAATCTATTTAACAAATTGGGAACAAAATTGGTCAGGGACAAAAAAAATTAATTTCTGGGACCAATCCTGAAAATCAGGGATGAATGGGCACCTTAATCTAAGCCTAAGGTACCGGATTGATCCCCAGGTCCACGGGTAGTTTCTAAAACATAAATTTGAATTAGTTTTGTGAACGACACAAGACCACAGCAAAACATCAGAATGTTTTAATTAAATATAAAATCACCCACAATAACTAGAGAGGCAAATATTTTTCACAGTTTCGTTTCATTTTACGGTCGGATAGCCACAAGAAGGCAGTTTCAAAGATATATCAGAGCTAGTTTTACATATTTATATGCCAAGTCTCGTTTACTTCATCTTTCACACTTAAACGGATGACGCCGATTCTAACAACTGTAAGATAAAACTATTGACTTTTGTCAGTGTTGAAAGCTCCAAAGCTATATTTTTTTAATGTTCTAAAGGCTGTTTTTATGGCGATCAGACTATATATCCAATTCACAGCTATAGAGAAATCGTGATAGTAAGGTAAGTTTTTGAACATACTGACCAAACGTACCTATAGGAATTCCTTGACGCGGATAATTCGTTCTGAAGATCTTCGTGCAAGTTTAGAAATCACGTAAGTAAAATTATGCTTAAATACGATGTATTTTCGACATACGTATCGATGATAATGAAACCTAAACAGTTAATGTCTATGAAATAAAACTTTGAGAAAATTACATTTTATAATTTTAGAAACAAACAAAATGGCGATGAACACTATCAGCTGTGTGAGCATCTTACTTTGGAGCGCCATCTGTTATATTTAAAATGGCGCTATCTATATGGCATTGATAGTCGTACTGTTGCCACAAATATATTCCTACGATTCCTCGTTACTTGAATCTGTGTAAGCCTATCACTTTGGACATTGATACGATTTGTTGAAACTTTTGTTAAATTGAAATCTTTTCATTTGAAGCCACCTCTACCTTCAAAATAAATTAGTAGGCAGACTTTTCAATATTTGAATATACGGCTGTCACGTTAAGTTGTGGGTGCAAGGAACATGAGTTAAGTTAGAAAGTATTTTGAGTTTTATAGCACAACTTTTTTTTTTAGTCAAAATAAATCAAATATTGCTCCAGTAGAAACATAAGAGTTTAATTTTCTTCACATGTTGATATCAACAATTGTTGAATATCTGTCAAGGATGTCCTGGAATTTAATGACAAATTTTCTCTTCATTTAAAAAGTGTCTCAACTAATGCTGCTGTGTTCATGACAGATATTCAACAATTGTTGATATCACCAAGAGAAGAAATTTAAACTCTTATGTTTCTACTGGGGCAATATTTAATTTATTTTAATAATAATAATAATATTTAGCACCACGTCTTACTACCCGTTCGGGTTATACGCTTAAGTACTAATTACACTAATGGATTAGGAATTGGGAGGGTTGAATTTAAAGGAAGTGAGCCCGCATTTGCGTGGAGGGAGAGTGGAAAACCATTTAGGAAAAACCACCCCCAGTTCACCCGACCGAGATTCGAACCTCGATCTCCCCGTCCTCGATGGTCTGGCTCAACACGACTAGCGCGTTAGCCAACTACGCCACCGAGGAAGGTTTTAATTTATTTTAGCTACAAAAAATATTTTACTATAAAGACTGCAAAAATACCGACCTTTTCTCGTGTCCCCTACGCTCCTACCTTAAAGGTATGTTCCTAATAGAAATGGTCGTTTCTTATGCATATTATTGACGCCTCACTTGGTCACGCTTGAAACTGTGAAAATTCCTGGTCTCATACAATTTTATTATTATGTTAAAAACACTGACAATCTAGATTAACAAACTTTATAACTCACCGATAAGAATGAAGACACAGAAAACGGAGATAAGGATGCAGTTCCGGTCGAGAGATGAGGAGCAGGACATGATGAAACAACGGATTATTCTCACAACATAAGCGAGATTAGGTTGTTATGAGACACTTACACCAATAGTTGAATGTTACAACGGATTATTCTCACAACATAAGCGAGATTAGTTTGTTACGAGACACTTACACCAATAGTTGAATGTTTTTAAATTAGTTCATTTACGCCTTGTAACGTCGTAAATAGTGTTTTTTATTTTTAAAAAAATTTATGTCATTATGTGTATGTGTTTTAATTTTTTTTTATCTAATCATCACTAATAGCACTCAACACATTCCTTTAGAAAAAAAAATATTGATAATCTCATCCTTTCAACTTTCTATTGTGATATTTTGTCAGCCTGAACACTGAAATTACGTGTCAATAAAAAAAAATTCCCACTTGGACGATGAAAACTTATTGATCGTCCAACGTTTACTGTGCCTCATTAAATGTTTAACAACGAAACAACTTTATTTTTTCTACCACATTTCACTAACTGCTCTGGTTATAAGGGGTTAATAATAATAATAATAATAATAATAATAATAATAATAATAATAATAATAATAATAATAATATTGCTCGTCTGTGCTACATCTCTCATAGTCCATTTTATGGAAAGATTAGCCAGTACTAATGTATCGTTGTCCAGGAGACACCCAATGTACTAATCGTACATCCTTTCCATGGAGGCTCTTTACATGTCCCGATGAGATGAGGTGATAATGATAGTGAGTATGAGGGTATGGATCCAATCGAAACACAACATAACTTCAGCCTAATTAACCAAACCCTGGTGACCGTTGCGGTAATGCCCCTTTCGGGAAAAATACTCCAAGATGCCAGCAGGGAATCAAACCCGGCAAATCTTGGTCAGCAGCCAGGAGCTCCTACCACTATACTCGCGGCTGGTAAAGGGGTCATTTATAAATCACGTTAATATTTCTCATTACTTTTACAGACCGTCCTTTGCATACCAAGTAAACATTTAGCTTCCCTCCCTCCCTCCCTCCAACGTGTGTTACGTAACTTCTTAGAACAAGAGTGAATGTCACTATTTCACTGGGGAGCTTTTGTGACACCAAAAGAGGGACTAGGATTTATTACAACTCATAATCGTGAGTTATCTATAACTAGTTAGTGTACTAATGGTGAAAACATACACAGTGATTTTTTTCAACGTTAGAATTTAAGTATAAGATGTGTTGCACAGAACTGTGATGTACCCCTTCCTTCCTCCTTGTAACCCCATGTAGACATTAGAGCCCCCCAATGTAACACCATGTAGACATTAGAGCCCCCCAATGTAACACCATGTATGACATTAGAACTCCCCCATGTAACATCATGTAGACTTTAAAACTCCCCCATGTAACACTATGTAGACATTAGAGCTCCCCCATGTAACATCAAGTAGACATTAGAACTCACCCATGTAACACCATGTAGACATTAGAGCTCACCATGTAACACTATGTAGACATTAGAGCTCCCCCATGTAACACCATGTAGACACTAGACCCCTCATGTAACACCATGTAGACATTAGAGCTCCCCCATGTAACACTATGTAGACATTAGAACTCCCCCATGTAACATCATGTAGACTTTAAAACTCCCCCATGTAACACCATGTAGACATTAGAGCTCCCCCATGTACCACCATGTAGACATTAGAGCTCCCCCATGTAACCCCATGTAGACATTAGAGCCCCCCAATGTAACACCATGTAGACATTAGAACTCCCCCATGTAACATCATGTAGACTTTAAAACTCCCCCATGTAACACTATGTAGACATTAGAGCTCCCCATGTAACACCATGTAGACATTAGAGCCTCCATGTAACACCATGTAGACATTAGAGCTCCCCTATGTAACACTATGTAGACATTAGAGCTTCCCCATGTAACACCATGTAGACATTAGAGCTTCCCCATGTAACACCATGTAAACATTATAGCGCTCATGTAACGCCATGTAAACATTAGAGCTCCCCATGTAACACCATGTAGACATTATAGCGCTCATGTAACACCATGTAGACATTATAGCGCTCATGTAACACCATGTAGACATTATAGCGCTCATGTAACACTATGTAGACATTAGAGCTCCCTCATGTAACACCATGTAGACACTAGAGCTTCCCCTCAGCCCTCCACCCCCAACAGCGTTACGCGGTTTATGAACTACCACAAAGCATATAATACTTAGCACCACGTCTTACTACCCGTTCGGGTTATACGCTTAAGTACTAACTACACTAATTAGTTAGTACTTTCTAAGGTTGAATGTAGAGGAAGTGAACCAGCATTTGCGTGGAGGTAGAGTGGAAAACCATTTAGGGAAAACCACCCCTAGTTCATCCGAGCGAGATTCGAACCTCGATCTCCCCGTCCCCGACAGTCTAGCTCTACACGAAACTAGCGCGGTAGCTAACTAAGGCACCGAGGCGGGTCACAAACCATATACAGTTTTAATTATTTACGGTAATGTGGTTGGGATGAGTAAGGTTGAAATTAGAGGATACATTTTTATATTTGCGTGAAGGAAGATTGGGAAACTATTTAGGGAAGAAAATCTACCCTCAGAACATCCGAACCGGATTCGAAACCCAACTGTCACTGAAAAATCAGACTAAATGAGCTTGAAATTTAACTATTAGCACTTTTTTTTAATGAACACTTATACATTGATATTGTATCCTAAGATTTAAATTAGATTTAAATTCATAAAACGAGCATTTGTTTCGACAGCAATTTTTCTAGTTCTGTCAAAAAAATCTTAAAAATTAAAGCGTTTATTGGAAAATTATCAAATCGAAGTTTAAATATTTTCGTTAGCTAGAGTCTTGACTCAATAAAACTATTCCCATAATTCTAAATACCTGAAATGTATTTAATTTGTTTAATGAAATCTTATGAATAGTAAATGGTATGATGGGTGATACTCTATATCAAGGGTTTCAAATTGGCAGCCCGCAGGCCATGTGGGGCCCACAATAGGTTTTTTTTTTGCAGCCCGCGAAGTTTCTTAGATAAGTAAACAAGTAAAATCGATGTTTTTAGCCAAGAAACGGAAAGTTTTAACTTGCGTGGGGAAAATCTATGAAAACTCCAATTGGCGTTCATTCAGTAACACACTTAAGGGTGCACTATTTGTATAATAACTTATGTATCCACGTGGGTCTTATTTGCTTCCACCCCTTAGCCGATTATGATGCAACCTGCAACTAGACTCGTAAATTCAATTTGTGTCCCTCGGGTACTTTTATGTCGGAAATCCCTGAATTATAGATTTTAGAAACCTTGCTTTTATTTTTCTATAATATAAATGCTAAAATTGAGAGCGATCATTACTAGCTAGTTATTAATATTATTAAAACTTGATTATAAAAAGTGAAATGGTAGGCTGCTGTTTATTTTAAAATGTCTCGAACTAGTTCGTGTAGATGATAGAGAATTAACGAATTCATTTTGCTGATAGTTCAAGTGTAATTAGTGTAAGTACTGTTGGTTTGTATTAAACTTCCTCTAATACAATCAAGTGAAACATTAATATGCCAAAAACTCTTCCCTCCCTCCCCCACCACTGTTGTGTGGTTATAAAAGGCTACAACCCTGAAAGTCGTTGTATCAATCACGATAATTGACCAAAAACCATTTGAAGGAGAAGGGGGAAAGTCAAATTTTACCTCAAATTGAGTTTGTACTTTCATTTGTTATGCAATCATGAAACGTTTCTAATGCACTTTAAATCATGGTTAGAGGAGGTCTCAGTCGTATTTAAATTATTACAAAAAAGTACTTGCTGGGGTTCTTATGGGGAATTTCTGAAATTTTCAAATTTTTGAAAATGTCTTCAAATATTTTATTTCAAATGTAATGCTAATAGTTTCATAAACTTGAATTTTTCTTGAAACAGTTTTACCTACCACTGCACCTACTAGTGATGTCAATAATTCCAGACAACATGAATATTTTCAGGAACAATTCAACCTACCCCTGCACCTACTAGTGTTTAGTGATCAATCCATGTTTTCCCGTTGGTCAATTGTCTTCACTAAGACAGATGGTACCTGCATACACCGACCCGGGTTCAATCCCAGGACCCTCAGTGTTGCGTTGTAACAGTTATAATGCTGACGACTGGCCTCGTGAGAGGGAACAGGAAACCACCCAATTAACTGGCGCTTGTCTATATATAGCCCTAGTTGACACTGGGAGATAATCCACAGCCTGGCCACCAATTACAGCCTAGCACAACTTCTGTACTAATTAAGATTTTAAAAAACAACTTTACCCATGTGTTTGACCATGTATGTATGTATAGTCCTAGGAAATTATTTGCCCCCCAAAAATGTTGATGCAATATTTTTCTAGAAATAAAATAAGTTGGTAGGCCTATTCGACCTGCGTTTTGTGAGTTCACGTTTAAATAAATCTATATATGTATATGTGTATTATATACACCCACTTCGGTGGCCGCGTGATCTAACGCGCTACTCTTGCAGTAGACCGACTGCCGATGACGGGGAGATTGAGTTTCGAATCTCAGTCGGGTGTATTGAGGGTTTTTTACAAGATGGCTTTCTACTCTTTCTTTACGCAAGTTCGGGTACACTTCCTCTAAATATAACACTCCTAATACCTCATTTACTAGCGTAATTAGTACATAAGCGTATAACCCGAACGGGTAGTAGGCCTAAGACGTTCTGCTAAGAAAAAAAAATATATATATATAAATATACATATCTAGTGCCACGTCTAACTACCTGTTCAGGATACACGCATGTGTAATAATTACTCTAGTGAGATAGTGATGAGTTAGGTTGAATTTAGAGGAAATGTACCTATAGTTGCTTGAGGAGATAGTGGAATTTTTTAAAGAACCCCCCCCCCCCAATTAAACCCGACTGGGATTTGAACTCCTATCTTCTTATTACTATCGAAATTCTAGTATATTACGGGAGTGACGCATTAGACCACGCGTCCACCGAGGCAGGTAGATCAATGTTAACGACACAATTGTAAATATTTCTCATATTTTGGAACAAAGTTTTCAAAAATATATCATAAGTGAAATTTATATTTTAAATAATTTTTTCTCTGAAAAAAAACCCAGTGTTGTTTATCATGTATCCATTTTGAACAAAATCGTTGGATCCATCTTTGAAAAAAAAATTCAAATTTTCAAAAAAATCTAGCAACAATTTGTAAGCCGCCCGTAAAAAAAAATTCTCAAAAAAACAAGTACACGGCATGATTTACCTGATAATACTCACTATTTTGAACAAAATTGTTAGAATAATTTTCGAAATATTTCGAATTCTTGAATAACAGTCCTCAGTGAGCTGCCGTTAATTTGGGAGCCAAAATTAAAATCACGATTTGGCCTCGAGGTGTGACAACAACTAAGTAAATATTAAGACTGAATGAAATCTCCAACAAACCGTTTCGGCTAACTCTAGGCACAAACTAACGGATGTTGAGTTCGGTCAGAGATTTTAACGATTACAATACTTTCTATATATATATGAGAGAGTAAAAACCCACAAAGTTACCACTTATGTGACAATGTATAGATAAACATTTATTTATCAAACAAATATAATTTCAATATTTTAACGAAAATAATTGGTTAGTATTAATTTTACATGTTTGTTTTTTGAGAGTTCACTTTAAAGATAAAAAGTAGGGTTTTGTCGTTCCATTAATTTTGGATCTGATATTTTAACCTGTTGCTCATAAAGTTGTGTCCCCGCGCCTGAATTAATTATTTTGGACTGTCAAAGTGAAACTGAAGAAGAAAGGAACTTTTAGAAAATAAAAAAAAAATTTATTACGGTCAACATTGATAACATTTTTACTTTATTATTGGTGTTATTTTATAGTTATTGATAATATCTATCAAAAGAGATAGCTGTCAAAGACAGAGCTTGACGTATGAATATATTTAAATTGTTTAAGTAACCTTTTCTAGCTGTCTTTCTTTTCTTTCTTTTTTATTCGAGTTATTTAACGTGCACTTTCTGAACCGATTGATTACATTAGCCCACGAAAATTTCTATGAGTGAGAGCGAAATTATCTACAAAGTTTTCCGGGAAAGGTATTTTCACATACCTTCCTGGGTTCTTTTACAAGCCACAATCGACATGGGACCGAGGGTTTTACTTCCCCTCTGAAGAAAGTTGTCCTAAGGATTTTTATCGCTCAAGGAAAATCCATCAACCCCGGTTGGATTTGAACCCACGAACATCAGGTCCTGAGGCGAGCACTTTACTACAAGACCACTGAGATCGACTTTTTATAGCTGTCAATTTTCTTTAGCCCCACGTCTAACTACCCATCCTGGCTATACGCTTATATAATAATTACGCTGATGTGTTAGGGATGAGTAAGGTTGAATTTAGAAGAAGTGTACTCACATATTCCTCAGTACACCTGACCGAGACCATATATCCCTGTCATCGGCAGTCCAGGCTATTGCGAGTGTGACGCCATGGACCATTCGATCACCAATGCGGGTTCCTTTATATTAAGTGTGGTTGAAACAATGTCACCTTGACACTGGAATCAAACTCGGTGCCTTTGGCCTAGCGTGCCAATGCTCTAACCACTGAGCTATCCAGGATTTGTCGCCTGCTCAGGTCAATTATTCACTCATAGTTTTAGGGCAGAGTCTGTGTGGACGTGTAGATTCATCGGCTCCTATAGCTAGCCTTGTCTCAGAGGTCGACTTTTTGCTGCTTTTCCAACAAGACTAAATTGTACAAGACAACCGTATTCATAACCAAAGTTAATTTCCGCCTTAGTGAGAATAATCTTGGTTATCAAGATAAACATGTATGGTATATAAAAATAAAAGCTTGTTTTTTTAAATAACATCACGTTATCTAACCTCTAAACTGACGCGGGCTAGTTGCCAAATAGGAAATAAATTGGTTTTTGCGGTAGCAGAAAGTTTATAAGCCTTGGAACAGGATTTTGCCTATTTGCCTGTTCTTTTCCTTGATCGTAAAACATAGATGGTTGATATAGGCCTATGCATTTTACGTTATTACGAGTACAATATGTTAATTTTATAGTGCATATGAATGTGAGGAATGCCAGGCCTCCACCGTGGTTCGGATTCCACGTTAAACTGTAGGTCCTCCATTTCATCTTACAATCACCCTACCATTCCACATTAGCGTAAGTGCGTATAGCCCGAACGGGTAGTAAGACGCGGTGCTAATAATAATAATAATAATAATATAGTGCATATAATTCCTATTCGGTTGTTTTTGGCCTATTTTATGAATAAGCGGCTTACCACGCCTATTTGGTATTCGGCCTCTCTCTTTTTTCCATAAAGTATGGGTCTTCTGCTGAAAGATAATAATAATAATAATAATAATATTTAGCACCACGTCTTACTACCCGTTCTGGTTATACGCTTAAGTACTAATTACGGTAATGGGTTAGGAATTGGTAAGGTTGATTATAGAGGAAGTGAGCCCGCATTTGCGTGGAGGAAGAGTGAGAAACCATTTAGGAAAAACTACCCCCAGTTTACTTGAGCGAGATTCGAACCTCGATCTCACCGTCCTCGGCAGTCTAACTCAACACAAAACTATCACGTTAGCTAACTACGCCCTTCGAGGCAGGTTTCTGCTGAAAGAGAGTCCAGTTTATTTAGAAATTAAGTTACGGCATTCTTGTTTGGAGTAGATTTGAAAATCGACATTTTTTAAAATAGCTTTCAAAGAGCGTAAATCGGGTGGAGGGCATTGGGAGCAGTGGTAGACATCTTGGAAGGACAATGGGAGCAGTGGCAGACATCTTGGGAGGACAATGGGAGCAGTGGTAGACATCTTGGAAGGACATTGGGAGCAGTGGTAGACATCTTGGGAGGACAATGGGAGCAGTGGCAGACATCTTGGGAGGACAATGGGAGCAGTGGCAGACATCTTGGGAGGACAATGGGAGCAGTGGCAGACATCTTGGGAGGACAATGGGAGCAGTGGCAGACATCTTGGGAGGACAATGGGAGCAGTGGCAGACATCTTGGGAGGACAATGGGAGCAGTGGCAGACATCTTGGGAGGACAATGGGAGCAGTGGCAGACATCTTGGGAGGACAATGGGAGCAGTGGCAGACATCTTGGGAGGACAATGGGAGCAGTGGCAGACATCTTGGGAGGACAATGGGAGCAGTGGCAGACATCTTGGGAGGACAATGGGAGCAGTGGCAGACATCTTGGGAGGACAATGGGAGCAGTGGCAGACATCTTGGGAGGACAATGGGAGCAGTGGCAGACATCTTGGGAGGACAATGGGAGCAGTGGCAGACATCTTGGGAGGACAATGGGAGCAGTGGCAGACATCTTGGGAGGACAATGGGAGCAGTGGCAGACATCTTGGGAGGACAATGGGAGCAGTGGCAGACATCTTGGGAGGACAATGGGAGCAGTGGCAGACATCTTGGGAGGACAATGGGAGCAGTGGCAGACATCTTGGGAGGACAATGGGAGCAGTGGCAGACATCTTGGGAGGACAATGGGAGCAGTGGCAGACATCTTGGGAGGACAATGGGAGCAGTGGTAGACATCTTGGGAGGACAATGGGAGCAGTGGCAGACATCTTGGGAGGACAATGGGAGCAGTGGCAGACATCTTGGGAGGAAACCACATGCCACTGCAGAAGAAAAGTCCAACTTCTTCAGAAACGGCAAATTTGAAACGTCCCTTGACATTGTGTGAAGTAGAACTCAACTTTTCAGATCATAAAAATAAATTATATCTGAATACATAGCCCATTTCAGTGCTGAGAATCTAGAAACTTATCTAGTGATTAACATCATGTGACCCGCCTCAGTGGCGTAGTTGGCTAACGCGCTAGTCGTGTTGAGCTCGACCGCCGAGGACGGGGAGATCGAGGTTCGAATCTCGGTCGGGTGAACTGGGGGTGGTTTTTCCTAAATGGTTTTCCACTCTCCCTCCACGCAAATGCGGGTTCACTTCCTTTAAATTCAACCTTCCCAATTCCTAAGCCATTAGCGTAATTAGTACTTAAGCGTATAAACCGAACGGGTATTAAGACGCGGTGCTAAATATATATATATAACATCATGTGACCCACTTCAGTGGTCGAATGGGCTAAGGCGTCACACTCGCAGTAGATTGGACTGCCGATGAAGGGGAGATCAGAGTTTAAATCTCGGCCTAGTGTATGTAAGGTGTTTTCTACTAGGCCTAAATGACCTTTCACTCTCCCTCCACGCAAATGCATATACATTTACTCTAAATCACACTTTTCTAATCCCTAGCATATTAGCATAATTTATTACAACATATGTATGTATAGCCGAAAGAGTAGTGATATTTGGTGCTTAAGAACACAGTTCAACGTGAATTGGCTGTAGGCAATAAAAATAGTAGATAACAAACTCAATTTTACAATGTCTATGGTGCGCTTTTTTTTTACTTACTTACCTATTCTGGTGCCTAAATCTCACATTTTTAATGCCTATTTTAAAGATTTTTTGTGCTAAATATCCACTCCTGAGCTATAACATTATAACAAACCTTTTTTTTAATGTATATAATAACAAAAGGTTAAGGAATTTCTAGGAATGGGTAGATTGGTTTAGGGCTTACTACAACTTTAAGCTATCACGAACATTTGTTTGAGCTCTGTGGGAGGGTTCAATCCTACCCCAAACTTTAGGATAAGATAAAAAAAATCTTAGAGAAGCAAGTGTTATTTCTCAAATCCACTCCAAAATTTTATTCTTGCCAAAACCACTCCCCCTAATATTGAAACGCAATTTATGTAACTACATTTCAACATAAAATGTGTTCCATCTGTCATTCTAATGTATTAAATAAGACACAAATTCGGGGTCCAAATGGCGTCCCGCTGCAAGATTAATCTTACTGGTCCTAAATATTTCAAGAAAGGAAACATGTTACCAAATTCGTGTTAGCAAGCATAAATGTAGGGATACAGTAAGAATGTGTGTTAAGTAAAATTATTATTATTATTATTATTGTTATTAATAT
The DNA here is from genome assembly GCA_902151455.1 of Timema bartmani. NCBI lineage: Eukaryota > Metazoa > Arthropoda > Insecta > Phasmatodea > Timematidae > Timema > Timema bartmani. Next base: position 66,263 of record CABFWB010002759.1, on the reverse strand, counting down.
TGTTATTATTATTATTGTTATTAATATTGTTATTATTATTATTATTATTATTATTATTATTATTATTATTATTATTATTATTATTATTATTATAAGTTACTAAATATTATCAGCATTTTTTTCTTTCTAAATTATTTACTACCTCTATCATGTTTAGATATGTCATGCGTCGTTTAATGGCACGTGATTGGGTGTTTGGAATGATTGTGTGTCTCAAGCTCTCGTTTTGTTTGTTTTTCTTCTCTCTTCTCACTCTCTTTTATTTAGTTCTACTTTCCTCATTTATTTTATTTTAATATGTTCATAAATGTACAATTTCGTGTGTGGGCAATATTTTTTATTCTTACTAAGAATTTTGTACAGATATCATAATTTTTTTTTAGTACATAAGTATTAAATGTAACTTTTTTATTATTAAGAGGTTAAGTGTAAGAAAAGGTGCTGGCTTTAAATTCACCAAAATAAAAAGTTTATTATTATTATTATTATCATTATCATCAAACATATCAAGCGTATGAATATAGCGGGGGTAAGTTTTAACTTCTGGGAATGTTTTCACAACGTAATATTATTCCTCTAGGTGTCAAGTAAATCTTTAACATAAAAATAAATTAGTTATTAGACATATGTATATTTTGAAACAGCTATATTAAAAAAAATTAGGCTGCTTATAATTCCTTAGTTTAATTGACACGTGATTTCAGAAAGTATGCACATCTTGAATTAACTCATTCATAAGTCATTTCATGAAAATATGATATATGATGAATGTGATGTGATGTAATGTGGCGATACTTTTATTTTCTAATTCTTTTAAAAAAAAATTTTTGTAAGCCATAGGGCTACATATATTTTTAAATAAATTTAAAAAAAATTCTTATGATATACCTTAGCTAATTTGGGCTGGAAAGGGTTAATATAATCTACATGAGGCAAATCCTCTGCTAGCATCGAGTCTATTTTGTATATTAACAGTCTCTGGACCTAATGAGCGACTTACGGTGGGATGGAAAGGAGCGAGAATTAAGGCCGGTATTATTTTATAGTTTTTATAGTAAAAAAAAATCCTTTTTGGTCAAAATAACTAAACTGAAACTTCAGAAGAAACGTTTATTAATCTCAACAGTTCTTGAATTATCTTCCCCAGACTTCAAAGAATTTAACTAGAATTCTTACCCGCGTCTGTGGCAGCGCGGTCTAAGGTGTTTTATCTCGCAGTAGACTAGACTGACAATGACGGGGAGATCGAGTTTCGAATCTCGGTCGGTTGTACTGGTGGTTTTACCTAAATGGTTTTCCATTGTCTTTTCACGCAAATGCGGGCACCCTTTCTATAAATATAACCGTACTAATCCCTAAACCCATTAGCGCAATTAGTACATAAGCGTATAACACAAACGGTTAATAAGACATGGTGATAAAAAACCTAGAATTCTTTCTCTTCATTTAAAAAGTTTCTCATCTAATTCCGCTATGCTTATGACAGAAATTCAACAACTATTGATTTCAACATGTGAAAAAAAAATAATCTGTTTCTACTGAAGCAATATTTGATTTATTTTGAAAAAAAATAGGGCTTTGTTTTAAAAACTGTAGAATCCCAGCTACCTTAACTCGCATCCCCTTCACTTCCACCTTAAACTATCTAGCCTAAGAGAACATTACAATATCATGATAACAAACACTTTTCAATACACCTAACAAGGTGATGAAACCCGGACTTTTAAGCTCACAGCTAACTTCCCCTTTACTCGGAAAAAAACAAATCACACAATTTCTCACGCAAATAAAACCTTCCGTCTAGCGAAGAAAGTCCTTCCCTCAAGTGAGAAGGACGCCGTCGTGCATCATCCTGATGACGTGGCGAGGAGGAGTTTTTCTTATTCTATATGATAGCGGCGTCGCGACGCGCTTTAGTGAGAACGAGCGACGCCAGAACCGAACCGTCGCGACGAAATTCGCGGTCCCGAATGAAGCGACTGGGCGCGTCTCTTCATCTTTCAGGGTGGTTGGGTTGTTTTTGTTGGTTTTTTTTTGCCGACGGTAGAGGCGCTCTCACCCTCGCGCGCATGCGTATTCCGGCTGAGAGGAGAGGGAGGAGGATTTCGCAACATATTACAAGCTCACCGCGAAAGCTTTTTGTAGGGGTGGGGAAAAAACCACCATGAGTAGTGCTTTTCGAATGGGCTACATAACAATCTCTATGGATTATGTTGAGGGTGATACGGAGAAGGGAGGTGGGGAGGAAAAGGAGGGGTGAGTCTTCAAGTAAAATTATACACAATATTTTTTATCACACTTAGATATTCCAATTTGGTTTTTAAAAAAGATTGCTTCACGTCTCGTGATCCGAACGAATCTAAACACACTAATGGTGGTGAAGGGCCCGGGGGGGGGACCAGGACGCTAGAAATCAAAAGGGACTGTTAACCCTGATTTCTATAGAAAGTCAACTTTCGACCACTAATATTGATGGAAATTCACTCAAATTTGGCATTCTATAAATATGTAAAATTTGATTTATTAATTATAAAGATTATCTGAAAAGTTATCAAAAGCGTCCAAAATTACTTATTTAAGGATTACTAGATTTGATTTTATCACTCAATTTTTTTTCAGAACCGTGTCGGACCCATTCGGTCTGTACGCCTACGTAATATTTAATTATTAATTGATTAGGTTAAGAATGTTAAATCTAGAGGAAGTGTACCCGCATTTCCGTGGAGGGAAATTGGAAGCTCATTTAGAAAAAGTCATCCTCAGTACAGCCACCCTGAATCGAAACTCGATATCTCCGTCTTAGGCAGTCTGGTGTAGCCGCTCTGTGGGAACAGAACGTTGTCCAGGTTACACCTACGTATGGAAGTAGTCTACACGTCGTATCCGTGATGACAGTTAATATAAAGGTGTGGGCCAATGGGAGTCTTAAACTTAACTTTAGCCTAATTTACCAGCACCTGCTAACCGTTGGGATAATTCCTCTTAAGAGAAAAATACTCAAGGTACCAGCTGGGAATCGAGCCCGGGACCCCTAGGCTCGTAGCCAGGTTCACTGACCACTAAGCCACGGGACCAGATGGCAGTCTTAAATATAAAACTAGAGTAGCACGTTAGACCATGCATCCACCGAGGCGGGTAAATTACAATATTAATAAAACGGGTACCCGCTTCAGTGTCCGAATGGTCTAGAACAGGGATGGGCAAACTACGGTCCGCCAGTGTGTTTAAATCCGGCCCGCTGGATAAATCATGTAAATATTCTGCGTTGTGAAACAGGTTTTTTTTAACACTACACAGCTGGATTTTTTTATAAAACCATGACAAAATCAACATTTGAAAACTTGGTAAATCATGCCCAGAAATAATTATATGGTAATGTTTGATTCCTCATATTCATGCGTACAAATGTTTTCAATCATGAAACTTATGAAAAATGTTTTGTAAACTGACTTACAGATGATCATCTGTCTTCTCTCTTGAGAATCATCTCCTCTCAGTCTCACTCATATCATATCACACCCCGTCTTATAAATCTTCTGAACCAACCTAAAAACATACCAAGCCACTGAGGTGTTTATGATTGTTTTGCTTTCTCAATGTATCTAAGCTTACTCATATCAGTCTATTAAGTGTGTTTATTATTTTTAAATTAGTTTAATTAGAAAAATTAGCAAGTAAAAAAACTTTGGTCCACCATTTTATTTTTATTTTTTTCCATTTGACCCTCCTTTAAGAAAGTTTGCACATCCCTGGTCTGAGGCGTCACTCTCATGTTGGGCTGTCCTGCTGATGATAGGGAGATCAAGGTTCGAATCCCGGTTGGGTCTACTAAAGTTAGTTTTCCCTAAATGTTTTTGCCACTCTCCTTCCACGCAAATGCGGAAATATAATCTCTAAAATGCGTCTTTCCTCGTCTCTACCCTATAAAAGTAATAATAACATATCCTTATAACCTGAACAGGTAGTAAGTCGAGGTGATAAAAATTAATTTTTAAAAAATGGGCTAAGATTGTAAATACAAATTGTATTCCCCTCACCCCCTCATCATCCCCCCGCCATTGTGGCAATATGAGCTACCAGTTTTCAAATAATGGGCTTTCCTATGAAAATCAGACTTTACTCTTCGTCTACCCTGAAAGGTAACAAGCTTACCTTGTATTATTCTACTATGGTGTAGCTTATAAGATAAGGCTATAGTGTAACTCGTCAAGGTGAGACTAATACCTTTCCAGTTTGTGACTATATAGTTCCTTAAAGATACATTAGCTACACATTATTGAAATAAGCTTAATAGTAAAGTTAAATGTATACTTGAAATTAAATAAATACTCTATAGTGTAGCCTTGTTTAGAATTCTTCTGCCCTTTTTTTTCTACAAATGTTAGTTAATAAAACGCTAGTAGTTCAACTAAGATATTTTGGTGCCCATACACGAACAGGTGGCCTGCAGTCTATGGACTGTCAGATCCCGACTGAAGGCACGGACTGTTGAAGGCCACACACTATTCAGTTTGAGTCGACAGTCTTGACCTTTCAATCTGATCGGACAGTCCGTACGTAGACTGCAGGCCGTCGGAACATTCCCCACACACGAACAGTCAAACAACAGTCCTAGCTGTGTGTGCGTGTGCTGAAACAATGGTTCATTTGATAACAAAGACAAAACTTTATTTATTACTAACAATATTGTTGTTAACTTGTGAACCTAATAATAATCGGAAACGTTTTTGGGCTAAAGAATGGTTCTTGGCTCACGAAAATTTGTCCCACATGAAACTTTTAAAACGTTTAAAAAACACTAGCAGTGAAGATCTGAAAAACTACCTCAGAATGGATGAAATGTGTTTCGAAAAATTATTGAAATTAGCTCAACCGTACATACGAAGAAGAAACACAGGAATGAGAAAAGCAATTAGCGCACCGGAAAGACTTATTGTAACATTGAGGTTTCTAGCAACGGGTCTTAATTTAGAAGACTTAAAATTATCTGCAATTATTTCCCCCCAAGAATTTGGAAAAATAATACCAGAAACATGTGATTACATTTATAAAGCTCTGAAAAAGGAGTCTTTTAAGGGAAGTATTGAAGATAAAAAAATGTATTTATATATTACATAATAAAACATATCAAAATATCAAAGTGAAACGCAGACAAATAGAAATAAGTGCGAACTTTGCCTCAATTCACAGCTAAAAAAGTTAAAAAGGTCTTGCAAATGTTCTTATATTTAAACTTAACTAATTATACATGGTTTTGAAAATTTATAAATTATCTAATGACATGGCGACTCCCTCAGTAGTTCTACTACTTGTATGTTCTTCATTTGTAGAAAATACAGAAGGCTGTCGAGAAGGAAACTCATAACTAGAATTTTCTGGTTGGTTATTGTAAATAGGTTGAAAATTAATTGAATTTTCAGAAATTTGTTTTTGATGCAAATTTGGAACAGCACTGAAATACAAATGAGCACTATCAATTAACTTTTTTGGATACCACAAAACATAATATTATTCTTTAAGTGTTCTGCGTAAACGCTTTGGTTTGCATCCATTCGCCGTAATTTATGAGCCAAGTTAGCTCCAATTACATCGTTGCTAAAGCATTGCAAGCCTTCTCCATTGATTATTCTTGTTTTGACTTATTTCGCTTTGAACTACAGCTCGGAGTTCTAGAGGATGTCCGTGAAGATTGTTCCAAGCCTGGGGTGTTGCATTGAATCATCATTTACTGTCGGAGAATCCATAACAAAACCCTGATTGGTACTCCCTTCGATGTTGACATCATCCTGAAACAAGCAGTTCAAAATTAATAGTAGGTAACCTATTTTTATTGTTTCAGTTTCCCAAGAAATCGGAGAAATGGCAAGAAATAAGTGACAACATTCAAGTAGATGGAAATTTCCTAACTGTGGAGGGTCTATCGACGACAAACATCTAAGAGTTGTAAAACCAGTCAATAGTGGATCTTATTTTTTCAATTATAAGGAATATCACAGGATAGTTCTCATGGCACTTGTTAATGCCGATTACGAGTTTGTTTAGGTAAATGTTGGCTGTAATGGTCGAGTCTCTGATGGAGGCGTAATAGAATATGCCAAGCTTTATGATAAACTTTAGAAAAAAAAATTAAATCTACCCTCGAATAAGGAAACAAAACATAACTTAAACTTTGTTTTTGTTGTGGATGATACATTCGCATTACTTTAGAATATTTTAAAGCCCGTCCCTGGTAAAATTTTAACACAAGAGGAAGCTATATTTAATTACAGATTGAGTAGAGTCTACAGTACTGTTGAAAATGCTTTTGGAATACTAGCGAATAGATTTAGAGTGTTCCTTACGCCAATTAATATGCAACTTCAAAAGATAGAGAAGATAGTGCTTTCCTCGTGTGCTTTACATAATTTTTAAGGTGTTATTCCAGGATGTCATATATAGTCAACAATTACGTTGATAGAGGAATTATCAACACTGGCGATATAATAAGAGGTTAGTGGAGAACAGGAATAATACTAGACGGATTACAGCAAGGACGTGGACGCAATCCACCATGTGAAGCCAAAGAAAACAGAAGCAATTGTAAGAACTATTTCAGTGGTAGAGGACAAAGTTTAGTGGCAAAATAATTTTATTTAATACATAAAAATAATCTTTAATTTCTGTTTAAAACAGTGTTTCTCATCCTGGATAGTTTTCAATAATTGGTAAATTATAAATGGCGGTTATGAGGATTGGGGGGTGGGGGGAAGCTTAGGTTTCTGTATACAACAGTAATAATACTTTTATGTTAACAATATCAGACAACAAAATATTTAACAACAAAGTCTTAAATTTCCTTTAGTATTTTTGTGTTATAATTTTGATAGTACGTTTAATTACTGATGTTTTTAATATTTAACATAAGTTATGTTTTAACTTGTGTTTAAATCATAAAGATTTTAAGTTATGTCACGAAAAACAATTCTGCTATTTTGTGATCATTGTCTAAGGTTATTGTCGCTGATTTTAGCATGCTTTTTACAGTTTACTTTGGGGAGAAGGGTGGGTAGTCGGTAAACAGCATATAACTGTCAGAAGTGGGCGCTAGGCTAAAAAAAAAATAGTTGATAACCAATGGTTTAAATGAAAATACACTTTATTAAAAATCACCAAATAATATTTGTTTGGATAAAGGTTAATAAAGGTTGCAATACTTACTTTATTACATTGAGTTGCTTCTTCATTTTCTTCACAAGACCAGTCATCAGAGTGGTTTTCCTTGGTTCTTCTTGTGATGCCGTGGATAGTAGTTGTTTGTAATACCATAGCGTTGGTTCACAAACCTCATCTGAAGCTTTCCTACTACGTTTTTATTTTTAAACTTTTTTATGTTCTTTTCGGAACGTACTTGTCATATTATTTACTTTTTTCCTTTACTTTTTCCTCACTAGCCTGCTCATCAATTGTTTTATAGTAATCAACCAGTTTATTTTGTAGGCCTTTGGTTTTTCAGATCTGTTACTATACACTTTTAACTTGATATTCCACATACTTGGAAGCTGGCAATATGTATCAATAAATCCAGTAATGAAAGCTGGCTGGTTTCTATCACTCATTTTGGACTGCGGCTTCAAACAAAGTTTTTCAATCAGTTGAAAGTTGAGGACTGGAGCTTGGGACTGCCGATATACCGACACTTACATACAGAGAGAGAGAGAGTTTTGTGAGCGATTCGTGGAACTGAAGGCAACCACCTGTGTGTGTGGCGCAACGTGAACTGAAGGCTGGAACTGTCACAGTCCGGGACTGCAGGCCGCCTGCTGTTCGTGTATGGGCACCATAAGGTGGCCAAATTTGGTAGGTATTAAAAAAAATCATTGTTTTATTTTTATTTTTATTTTTAT
>CABFWB010002759.1:25482-48741 GCA_902151455.1 Timema bartmani | reverse complement strand
CTGTATACATACGTAATGTATTGACTAGAGGATACATGACGCTCGGGAGTCTACTGTATTGCAAAATAGAGGCTGAAGGGTTCGAAAAATACAGTACACAAAATATTTTAATAAAGTATATTGAATAAGAACATGTACATTATGTAATTTAGATTAGTAACTCTACAATACTTTTTAGAAAAAAAAACAAGAATCTACAGTAATTAATGGAAACTTACTGGGTAAAAAAGTTCTTAATTGTTTTTTGTACAAGACTTGACCTGCTCTAACCGCCGATCCGGATTTGCGACGCTCCGGATTTTTGACGTCCGGATTTCCGACGCTCTACTGTACATGTTTTCCGCCCGAGCGGGTAGTAAGACACTGTGACAACAAAGATAGCTAAAATGTTAATGTGTAGCATTGATAACATTTTACCATATTATTATTGTTATTTTATGGTTATTGATAATAGCTATCAAAAGTGAAAGCTGAAGATCAAATGACTTGACGTATGAATAAATGAAAGCAGTTTTAGTAACTTTTGTAACTGTCATATATCGTTCATCCCACTATAATCGTACTATAATCAGTGGTCACGCAGTATAAAGGGTCAGACTCACCGTAGAGAGGATTCTCAATTTTCGTGGGAGGTCCACGTTCGATTATCGGCTGGGTGTATTGGGGAGAAAGGGTCGTCACATGTAATGTGGATGGGCTTCTCCTAAGCCACCTTTCTTGTCACTGGTGGTAAAACGTACTAATAACTAACAAACGAAACTTTGTTTAAGTATTGTATGAAGATTAAAATTTCATTTTAAATCATACTAATACAAACCAAAGTAATCATAATACCTATTTATCACATTTTTTGTTTAAAAAAATAAATGTTTAGTTTAGGTTTTTCAACACTTTTCTGGATACGATGCAAGACGCAACCAAAATAAACCTGTTCGAATGGAATACATTCCAAAACTACGTTGACGGAAACTGAAATAACATCGATAAGAGTTAAACGCAAGAGATTCAACCAAGAAAATATAAAAGACTTCCGTAGAAAATATTTATAAAAAAGTTTACTTATCCTTTTCTTTCAGAAATAAATCTAAATGCTACGTATTTTTCAAGACAGATGAAATAACAACACGACAATGGTTGGTGGGGTTCTTTACTACCAAAATGTGTGGAAAAACTTTATATATTTTTAAAAAAAACAAAAGGTTCAAAAATTGTAGATGGAAAAGAAAACCAATATTTTCATTTTCAATATTTGCATTTTATGACATTTATTATATGTGTACATACCATTGGTGGGATGGAAAAAATACTTCAAGAGGGAGAGGTAAGGGGTGGAGGACCATTTTGGGGGGCGAATAGTCCAAAGCAATGGTTATCAAACTTGTGGGTCACGAGCCAATTTTCGGTGCTGGGTCACGAAAATAATTTTAATGTGAACATTTTGCTATTAAAATAATTGAAAAAAGGTGAAAGTGATAAAATGGTAGTAAAAATAATTGAATTAAAAAATTCACCCCCTCCCCTTCTCATGTGTGAGTCATGAAAGTTTATAGTTCTAAAAAAGTGGGTTGCAGCACAGCTACAAAATGTTTTGAGAAACACTGGTCTAAGGCGTCACTCTCATAATATACTGGACCTCCAATGATGGGGAGATCGGGGTTCGAGTCCTGGTCTGATGCTATTCTTAAACGGTTTCCCACTTTTCCTCCACGAAAATGTGGGCGGTACATTTCCTCAAAATTCTACCTTATCCATCCTCACACATTAGAGTAATTATTTCATACGTATACAACCCAAACGTGTAGTAAGACGCGGTAATTAAATTATTATTATTATTATTATTATTATTATTATTATTATTATTACTAGCACCACGTCTTACTACCCGTTCGGGTTATACGCACTTACACTAATGTGTAATGGTAGGGTGATTGTGAGATGAAATGGATGACCTACAGTTTAACGTGAGATCCGAACCACGGTGGAGGCCTGGCATTCCTCACATTCACAAGTTGTGATTAATACACGTCTTGTCAGAGGTGAAGGAAGGGTTTGGCAATCAGATAAATCTGTGCCGGGACCGAGGATTGAACCCCAGACCTCCAGCACAGACGTCTGAAACCTTACCCTTAGAGCACCAGGTCACCCCGGTGATTTAAAAAAATAGGTAAAGGGTGCAGATGCAAATTAAAATTGCATACACAGCTAAAACAAAATAAAAAAATGAAATTCGTGATAAGTCAAGGTAAGGGAATAAATAAGGTGTACATAGTTTAGAGTTATAAAATTTAAGGTTTTCCCCAGGATGTTAAATTTACATGTTGCCAATTTTCAACCCAAACCTTATGTTAAGTAAAACAAAATTAAGTCTTGGTGTGTGTGTGGGAAGGGTATTGAAGTTTATACTTATCCCAAAAATCCCCCACCCGCGCTCTTCCCCTTGGATCCGTTCTTGTGTTACAGAGTTGAGATGATAAAGAGGAACACACAAAACAATGGCTCATTACAAATTAATTACCTTGGTACCTTTATTTTTGCATAGGGGGTACCTAACCCCCTTTTCCTTCTTGATATCTGTGGGGGACGCCATGCCGTCTCTTTGGGCTTACTCGAGTCACCTCTGTAGTAATTAAGGTCTTTTTCCGTCTCAATAATAAAACACAACACGTGACACAACATTGTACTGTTTTTATTAGATGCACACATACTACAGTCGGGATCCAAACTACAATCTCTCGGAATGTAACCTGCAAGGTGCACTCGATATATCTCCCTTCATCTAGTCGAAACCCCACTCTTTGAATCATCAATACAACTCATTCTATGACTAAACTTTTTTTTTTAATCTATTTATTTGAGGTACAGAATTTAACAGGCTCTTTCTGAATCAGCCGATTATCAACAGAGGAGCATTTCTATGAGCGAGAGTGGAGGAGCCTACCAAATTTGCTTGGAAGGTATTTTCACATACATTCCAGGGCCACAATCAACATAAGACCCGACAGCTTTATTTCCTCTCCGGAGGAAGTTGTGCTACGGATTTTTATCACTCAAGAAAAATCCATCGACCACGGTTGGGTTTGAACCCAAATATATCGGGTCTTGAGGCGCGCACTTTACCCCAAGACCATCGATGTAGACGATTCACCTGTATCGGAGCTTTCTCTATGTACGGTCTTATTTATAGCTAACATTTCTAAGACCAATAGAACAAAGAAATATTTTTTATCGCCACATCTTACTACCCGTTCAGGTTATACGCATATATGATAACTACTCTTATAGCGTAGATATGAGGAAGGGAGAATTTACAGGTAATCTACCTGCATTTGCGTGGAAAAAGAGTGAGAAATAATTTAGAAAAAATCTTTCTCAGTAGACCCAACCGGGATTCGAACTCCAATCTCCCCGTAATCGGCCAGTTTATACTATTGCAAGAGTGACTCCTGATATACATTACAAGTAGGATTAGGGAGTGGGTTTACATTTAATTGAAACAATGTGTCAATGCCCTAATGCATTAAGGTAAAGTTTGTATCGGTGGAAATTTGGAATAATCTGCATTAAACTAATTCTAGTTACTTATGTAAATATTTCCATTAATACAAATGTGTTAGTAATAATTTGAAGTGCGCTTAGCGTGGTATTTAATAACGACACTATAATAACCTGGATGGTGAATATATCTCTGGTTGAATAACATTGACTACAAAACTCATTAACGATTACCAATTTACACGCTGGTTATATACATAAACAAATTTAATTTAAAAAATTAAAGAGCACAAGGTTTGTCTAAAACTATATAAATAATCAAACACTTGTTTTGAATGTTTGATTAATTTAAGTATCTCTCATCGAACGATTTATATAAAATATCTCAAATAACTCCAGGTTTTATAATCGCGTAATCAACGAGATTGTTACAAACAATGAAATGCCCCCATTTTATTGGACATTTAAGAGTTAAAGAAAGAAAAAATAAAGTACATAAGTCAACATAGTTTTAAAACAATTAATATTTTATTGTTAAATAAGAATATTAACAAATTACAGGTAGTAAAGTGCAACCCAAAAGGAGAAAAAACCAGAACAACAAAATATACTAACTTTCGATAAGCGACTGAATTTAACAAGGGAAAAAAGCTTCATTAATTAATTAATCAGCTTGTAATAAAGACATAATATAATAAAGTCAGGTTATTATATAAAGAGATTATAATAATCATATTATTATAAAGACAGATTATAATCAATTTATCCGGTAGCTGCAATTAAGAAAGCTACATCTTTCTATACTCCTTTACTCACTGATCGAACAACAACTGTAATATACCATAAACTCCTATGCAACAAAACAAAGGTTACAGCAAAGTACAACTTCTAAGACCAATTAACTTGTCAATCTTCTATACTAAAGTTCCGTTTTAAAGCGGCAACTCAGAAGGCACCAAAAGATATCACAAGGAAGACAACTAATGAATCTTATTCCTGAAGGGACTTTACTTAATATTTCACACCGAATGACTTTACTACAATTACGTACTATAATACCTGGTAGGACATAAACAGAGTTACGATATTTTCCAGTTTGGTAAGCCTGATTCAATTTTCAAAGTCAATTCTAATTCTGATGAAAAATTAATGCATTTTTGATTTAATGCTGATTTGAAAATATGCGGGAATGCATCTTTTGATTTTTAATATTCAAACCATGGGTAAGTTTTCCAGTGAGGCTGAAATTTATTTTATGAAAGTTATGTCCTTGTCTTTCGGAAGTTTGTGGTTGAGAATGAGGCCTAACAACTTCTGCTGTTGAAGTCCATACAGGAGTTTCACCCTGTTCCTGTAAAGATTTTTTCGGACATACCAATTTCACTTTTTCCCTTTCGCTTGAGGTTTTTGTATTTTTACTATCAACTTATTCGTTTTGGTCTTCTTAGGGCACAAAAATTGTATTTATCAATTACCGACTATTACATACAGTAATAATTGTTTTCTTCTTTGAAATACTCGTGTGTGGCCTACTCTACTACTAGCGATCCTGGTGGTGATTTATTCTGTTTATCTTTGGTAGGTTGCTTAGAAACCAAACGCTCCTTTCATCCTTAATCGATTTTGGTTTGGTTTGATCGAAACAATTTATTTTATTTATTATTTTATTTACTCCTATATTGTCTGTATTTCTTGTACTTTTAATTCATTTTTGGGGGCCCAAAAAGCCTATGACCCCATATATATCTACACACTTGTAAAGATGCTGTAGTTTAAAAGTTTAAATTTTCCACTCTGAAAAATTTAAAAAAAAAAGCTGATCATTAAGACCTAAATGCCTGGGAAATGAAAGGTATTAATTCGTATGGCAGCGTAGAATGGATCTTTGTGAATTGAGTGATGTAATTTAGTAGGGAGGGGGAGGAACAATACAAATTGTATCAGTATTTGTTATTTTATTCATCTCCTGTTTGTTCTCCTACTGCTGAACATCTCCAACCAGATTGGTGACCTGGTGGTCTAGGGGTAAGTTGTCGGACTTCTGTGCTGGGGGTCCAGGGTTCAATCCTCGGTCCTGACATAGATTTATCTGATTGCCAAACCCTTCCTTCACCTCTGACAATATGTGTATTAATCACAACTTGTGAATGTGTTTAATGCCAGGCCTCACCCGTAGTTCGGATCCCACGTTAAACTATAGGTCCTCCATTTCATCTCATAATCACCCTTCCATTACATATTAGCTTAAGTGCGTATAACCCGAACGGGTAGTAAGACGCGGTGCTAATAATATTAATAAATAAAAATTAATAATAATAATAATAATAATAGTAGTAGTAGTAGTAATAATAATAATAATAATAATAATAATAATAATAATAATAATAATAATAATAGCTCCACCCAAGAACGTTATTAATCCACTTGATTTCTGATGTTTATGAATTTCTGATTGACTATCCTAGCGCCTTAAGCGGACAGCTTGCAAGCTATCTGTATAACGTATCTGTTCGGGTCCTACACATATTTACACCTGGGCACATGGGAGGATGAGGGTATAGCTTAAAGCAAAATGTACCTTCATTTGCGTGGATAGAGTATAACCCTTTAGGAAAAGCCACTCTCAGTACACCCAACCAGGATTCGAACACAGACCTCCCCAACACAGGCAAACAAGTATATTGCCTTAACCATGGAAACCCCACAGTGCGGGTTATAAAAGTTTATATTAAAACCCATATATTTCAAAATTTATTCAAATATTTGTGAAACTGTTTGAAACATTGAGGATGAATCGTAACCTACTTCTGTTTCACACCATTTACGTATTTTCATGTTGGTTTGGAGTGACTTTTTCAAATTGTTCATCTATGTGTAAATTTAATCTCGGAAAGAAAATACTTTTTTTTTCCTCCTGTAATTATTTCATTTGTTTCTCACACTCGTGAAACAAAGCTAGAAAACGTTTCAACGTTGTTTTAATTCCTCACACACACACAATCTAAAGGTCAAATAATCACACATAAAAAACATGTTAGCAAAAATGTTTACGTCATGTCTAACTAACACGTTTGAGTTCTACGTATATTTATTTACACTATTGAGGAAGCAATGGCGGAACGTTGAATTTAGAATAAATTCACCTACATTTGCGTGGAGGGAGAGCTATGCCGGTATCACGACACGTAACGTTTACTAAATGTCCACGTAACGCAATGTAAATATTCTCGTATTTTTAAATGCCATCACGATGAACTTAACGTTGACGTGACGTAGGAGATGTCCAGAGGAAATATTCCACGCTACGTTACGTTAACTGTACCACCTGATCTAGCCAGCCAATCATGTTGCAAGCAACATCATCACGGCTATTTAGTACTTCATTTGTTTGTTTATGGTGTGTAGACGTTTTCTTCAGTACAGTTCGTTTGTCCACGTCTTGCAGACTATAAAACGTCGTAGCCTCTTGTTAAACTTTATTCTGTAGCTCCAGTAAAGCTTCTATTGCAAGTACTTGCGGCCTAATCATCCTTAAATGCTTGGGTATCATTTTAGTCAACAATTTGTTTTAAAACAGTCCATTTTCATTGTAGGCCTATTTGTTTTATTCAAATTCCGTGAATCCTGATCACACGTTAGTTTATTTACGTTAGGTGGACGTTACAGTTTTCACGAGACGTGGACAGACGAACTATACCGGAGAAGTCGTCCGCATTCCATAAACAAATAAATTAAGTGTTGACGTTGCCCGCAATATGATTGGTTGCCTGAAACACGTGTTACCCTTCACTTAACGTTGAAGTTCTCCTTTGTACAACTCTTTTAAGTTAAGTAAATTGCATTGTTATGGCTTCCATTTAAAAATATGAGAACCTTTAAGCTATGTTACGTTACGTTACGTTACGCTACGCGGATGTTAAATTGATCGTGATCCGGGCATGAGAAATTATTTATAAAAAAACACCCTCGATACACTTGACCAAGATTCGAATTCCAACCTCCCTGGTAATCGACAAACCTGTCTATTGTGAAGATGATGCCTTCATACCTTTTTATCACCAAGGAGAGTTTTACCAAATAATTTAACGTTATTAGTAAAGTTGTAATGTTAATTTCAATTAATAAAAGACTGTTCTTTCAAAACAAATCTAATTAATTATATTAATGCCCTCTCTTTAGATACCTTTCAAACTTAGAGTTTGCTAATAGATTAAAAAATAGATTATGAAAAAGTTCAATTTATGGAAGGATAAATAGAAATTGCAGCTGTTGAGTTTTTTAATACTTGTATCATAAGAACTTATTCAAACCCATTTAAAGTGTTGTTTTTTTAATCTATGCGTGCATTTGACATCGCCATACTTCCCTCGATTTAAAAAAAAATCAAATACGTTCTACGCTTAAAATAAAATTAATTAAAGTGATAAGATATGTAAAAAAAGAATAGAAACGTAATTTTGGAAGCACTATATAATGTTTTATAAACATACAAAAAAAAAGGTGAAGGCAAATAAAAAAAAAGTCAATTTCCCATTCCCTGTTTCTGAACAATGTTCAGCACATTATTGGTACATGCGAAGGTAGAAGAATGGGACAAAGGTATCGGTAAATAAACGGTAGCACAAAGCGACAGAAAACATTAAACCATACAAAACAAAACACACACTTTAAAAGAGGATCCTACATATTCAACACGCCGAGGTATTGTATGAACTCTATACCGTAATATGGATGGAAATCGATCAAAGCTTTGGTTTCATTAAAANTATTATTATTATTATTATTATTATTATTATTATTATTATTATTATTATTATTAATATAAAGTCACAGAAGACGGTACTATTATATATTTTTTAGTATGTTTATGTACAATCTAAAAAGACATCACGCGTATTATTTTAAAAACACACACGCAAGTTTTCATCAATATATACTAGGTTTCTAGGATGTTCACGACAAATTGACAAACATCCAAACCATTTCTGTCTAGAAACCCTTTCGACGGGATTTGAACCATAGCATACTTTTTACTGACAAATAAAACTAGTCAACCTCGCAGTTGCTACGAATTTGATTAGTGCTGTTTGAAATTACGACTCTCTAGGTTAGAAGCAAAACGACTCAAATACGTTTTATTTGTGATTTGGCGAGGTTCAAAAAAAAAATTATGAATTTGTTTTTGTTATTAAAGAAACGACTATAATTTCTATACGTATGAACTTGCTATTTAAAACAAAAAATAAGAATGTATTTAACCTAAGCTTTCTTAACATATTTATTATATCAACACACATTTTATAAACTAACTTATCTTTTTTAAGAAGGAAGAGATCTATAAAATAGCTTATTTTAAAAGTTACAATAGGTTATGATCTTAGTCAAAATGTATTATAGTAAATTAATAATATTAGTATATGTATTTAGATTAGGTTTATAAAACCAGTCAAATTGGTAGAGAAAGTATATAAAATTATGATTAAATAATTTAATATAAATCAGAAAAAGTCGAATCATTTAAAATATGTTGTAAAATATAATATATAATACCATTGTCAGAGTAATACAAATAAATGGTAGCTATAAACATAATATATCCTTTATAGCTACAATTTATTTTACAAATATACTTTTTTTTTATTGCTCCGTTATCTACCGGGATTGAACTTGAACCTTGATGATATGTGTTCAACCACACTAACCTCTTAATCATTCTAAGCCATTCCATGCCAAACTTTACAAAATAATGATTATTTTGGCCTTTTCTTTATCCTAAATAAATAAAGTTAGAAAATTAATCTGTTCATTTGAAAAGAGTTAGAGAGAAAATACAAATTTAAAATGTAATCTTCTTGGTCATGTTTCAATGCCGTAGAGTGTTTGGTGGGACCGATTCATTAACTGATCACTGTCAGATTATAGGTAAGTCCTGGTAGAGGAAGGAGATGGAGGCATGTAAAATGATAAGTTAGAGCATGCGTAAACAGTCGGTAACCCTCGCCTCTACCCCCCTCCACCCCAAACAAAATAAAACCTACCCACCCGGAGATAGGGAGTTATTGTCTCCAGGTCCTAGATATTATTGTTTCCGAAGTCCCTCTCAATAAACCGTGTTTTTGATTGCTTTATTTGCGCCTCATTGATAGCCCGTGATTATCCGGTCTTTTTTTTACTACCCGGTAATTAACACGTTTTCTGCCTGATTACCAAATACCGATAATAACGGAGCGCGCGCGCGCACTTTTCATAACAAAATATTTGACAGGACAATGGGGGAGATATTTAGAACTGGCGTATGGACGAGAGCAGACATATGCTCCTGATGCACATACATTGATAACTGGTGTTTTAACAAACCACTGGGGGAGTTATTAGAACTGGTGTATGGACGAGAGCAGACACTTGCTCCTTAAGATCCGTGGTGTGACAATTTTAACTTCCTCCGCCGTGGTTCGGATCCCACGTTAAACTGTAGGTCCACCATTTCATCTCACAATCACCCTACCATTATACATTAGCGTAAGTGCGTACAAGCCGAACGGGTAGTAAGACGTGGTGCTAGTAATAATAATTAGGCTATTTTTAGCAAATTTTTGAAGAGAATATTGTTAATCTGATGACTAAACTCTCATGACAAATCGGGCACCATGGGGGGAGGGGGGAGGGCTTATATAATTATTATACCACAGTGGGTCACGCGAACGCCGTGTGGATTGCTAGTAGTAAATAAATGCAACAAAACCATGTTAGGGATGGTGATTTTAAAATGGGTAAAATATATTAATTCTAACGTTTGGATAGTTGTAGGATTATTTAAACAAAAATTAGACAGTTATTTTATAAATGTTTCATAACGGGGAAACTGAATTCTCACAAAGTAACGTAAATAAATATTTTTTTTCAAACGACACCTCACTTGAAAAGACTTTTATAAAACAATAGTTCTCAGAATAATTGTCATCGACAGTATATAATTTAAGATGGGGATAGCAGAAATAACACCATTGATAACTGCTGTTTTAGCTAATCACTGAAAAAAAATTGATATAATTTGGTTGGTACAGAGATATACAAAAAAAAAGTATGTAGCTATAAAATAATTCATTTTGGCCAAAATTCATAGTGGAGTAATTCCATTGTTTTAAGTTTAATAAAGAGACTTTTTAAATTAAATATTAGGGATAACCTATTCAAATACTTGAGGATATTTAAAATTCTGGGATTTAAAGAAATTCAAGTTTAAGATTAACAATTAAAAATACATAGGGCCTCTCTGTCTCTCTTTGTATATATATACAATGTGTATCTAAAACATTGCATCAAACTTTGGCAGTTTATTCCTTGGGTGAAAATAGAATAATTCACATCAGCAACCTAGGGTCCATCTTGAATAATGAGGGCGGTACACACCCCTAAAGATAGAGCTAAAAACGACTGTTGTGTGAAATATTATGAAAACTGCTTAGGGTATTACAACGACTATTTGTATACTACTTATTGAAATCTTGATCATTAATAAACTAAATGTGCTGTTACCGTTACCCACCCGCATTATGTAAAAAAGACGGGGTTGTAAGACTGTTTTCTGCAATAAAATATGTAAGAGTAAGTATTGCCAATTTTGACTTAAGATTACAAAACATGGAGTAAAAATTAACTAAAAATATGTCTTGAAGAAACTGTCTATCTTTCCCCGTTTCCGAGATAATCACACAAGTTTGAGCTCAGAGACAAATGTATCTAACACAGCTAGCAACACAGCTATACTGGCTGCCTACCTGGCAGGAATTAACACTTGTCTTTGAAATCAAACATGCATGATTATCTCGGAAACGGGTAAAGCTAGACAGTTTCTTCAAGACACCTTTTTTTTTGTTAATTTTTACTCCAGGTTTTGTAATCTTAAATCAAAATCGGTAATACTTATTCTGACATATTTTATTGCAGAAAAAAGTGTTACAACCCCCTCTTTTTTACATGATGCGGGTGGGTAACGGTAACAGCACGTTTAATTTATTAATGATCAAGATTTCAATAAGTAGTATACAAATAGTCGTTGTAATACCCTAAGCAGTTTTCATAATATTTCACACAACAGTCGTTTTCAGCTCTATCTTTAGGGGTGTGTACCGCCCTCATTATTCAAGATGGACCCTAGGTTGCTGATGTGAATTATTCTATTTTCACCCAAGGAATAGCCTGACAAAGTTTGATGCAATGTTTTAGATACACATTGTATATATATTAAAAATATATATATTTAATCTTAAATCAGAACTTTAAAAAAATACATATATAGACCTGTATATTTTTAGATTTTATAATGCTCACTAGTAGTTTATCCAAGCACAATAATATAGAACCAACCCAACAACCAGATCCCAGACCATTAAATTATTTTACACTCAACTGAATTTGAATGCATATTACTGTATAAAAAAAGTTATTGTCCAACCACAAACCTTTGTTTTCTATAGCGACCAAAAAACTAATGTGAACCAAACCACTACATGAGAGGAAAAAACAACAACATACCAATCTGTGAAAGCTAAAACTCCCATTCTTGTCGTGTTTCCTAAGATTCTGATTCTGGTTTGCAAGTAAAACGAATGTTCTGAATCGATAACAAAGTGGATTCGACCCATATCTAATATACATGTGTACCGAAACATGCGGGATCCACGACACAAAAACAATTAACAATGCTAATATAAACAGGTGTCCCATTTGACCTTATTTCCGAGAAGTGATCCCACTAAACTATTTGTATACCATACTCGATATCGCTCGACCTGTTGACTTGAAATGTTCCATGGGTTATTCACGTTTGTTCGCTTGTCAATAGCAGATGATACTGTGCTGTGATAGTGAATTATTCAAACAGAGAAATGGCAGACATGCACTTGATGTACCGACTCGCCGAATGCAAAACAGCGGAAGCAAGACTTTTTCTACGTGGAAAACTGTTGCGTCCTAGATGATAAAAGGTTTTTTTTTATGTCGCCCCTAGAGTAGGGAGCAGCTTTTTCAGCACTGTATAAAGAGACTGGAATCTTGGTATAGAAACGGACCGGACTGGCCGAAGACTGTTTTGGTTGTGGAGAAATAAAGCGAAACAAGAAAGGTATAGAATTAATTAAATAAATAAAACAGCAAAAACATTCCAGCGATTAAATGTTCACCACGTGGCCATCCTGAGCTATTCCTATAATGTAAAACAGCCACACATTACTGGAGTACAAATATAATAATAGGTTGGAAACAAGGTAAAATGGGACATGTTTATATTAACTTTTTCTTTGTCTCCTGTCCACCACTGAACTTGGTCACACATGTTACGGTACACCCTGTATATGGATACAGAGAGATTGATATAATAATATTGCGCGTCTGAGCTACATTACTAGTAACCGAGAAGTGAAAATATTAGCTAGTACTAATGTACAGTTGCCCAGAGGATTACCGAATGTACTAATATTGTCCAAGGGACGCCCGAATGTACTAATAGTACATCCTTTCCACGGAGGCTCTTTACACGTCCCGATGAGATGAGGTGAAGGTGATAGCGAGTATGAGGGTGATAGAGAGTATGAGGGTGATGGTGAGTATGAGGGTGATAGTAAGTATGAGGGTAATGGTGAGTATGAGGGTGATAGTAAGTATGAGGGTAATGGTGAGTATGAGGGTGATAGTGAGTATGAGGGTGTGGAACCAGTGGAAACAAAACCTAACTTAACCCTAAATAACCAAACCCTGGTGAACGTTAGGGTACTTCCCCTTCGGGAAAAATATCCAAGATACCAGCCGGGAATCAAACCCGGGACACCTAGGCTCGTAGCCAGGTGCACTGACCACTACACCACAAGACCAGTTGAGAGATAGATATATAGACAGATAGAGCGATACATAGGTAGATAGATAGAGGAATACATATACATAATTGATATAGAGATAGATGAATATAGATATAGATAGGTCTATCCATTACTTCATAAATAAATGGCCGCATGGTCTAAATGTCAGGCTCATCTAGTCATCTGGTCATCTAGTATGATTTACCGGTGACCGGAAGGTCAGGTTTCGAATCACGACTGGATGTACTACGGGCAGTCTTTTCCCAACTCTCCCTTCACGCAAATACTGGTAGATTCTTTATTTACTCCTTATCCGTTTAGGTGGCAGCATCGTCTAACGCGATACTCTCGCAGTAAACTAGACTGCTGGTAACGACGAGATCAAGGTTCGAATCTCGGTCGGGTGTACTGAAAATGGTTTTTACAAAATATTTTTCCTCTCTCCCTCCACACAAATGCGGGTACACCTCCTTTAAATATAACCCTACTAATCCCTAAAACCATTAGACTAATTAATACATAATCGTATAACCCGAACGGATAGTAAGACTCTGTGCTAGAAAAAAATCCTTCTTCACCCTTGCCCTATTAGAGAGAGTAATTAATACATGTGCATACACTCCTAACAGGTACTGAGACGCTTTGAAAGCGAAAGGGGCAGATTTTCCCTTCACGGTTTACCTGTCAGTCTATCGTAGTACAGGGTGATCAAGTGTAGAGCCCTTGATACCTAGTGGCCTTCACCCAATCAGACCTGTAAGAAACTCCCAGCTACATAGTTTGCACTAAAAGCGAGCGACCTGCTGATGGTCAGGCTCATTAACCGTAATTGCCTTCCATCCAAAGGGTTGCCGTTTCGATCACCGGCTGGGGAGCGCAAGATTGTGAGGGGAGGCGTGCTTATCCAAGATTAGTTTCGGGCTCTACCCTGACTGAGGCTCAGTGGTCTGAGGCGTCTTAATTTGTGTTGGGGATGGGTGTTGGAGAGTAGATTAAGGGAATAATAAATGATTCATTGATTTATTTTTTTTTCATTTTTATTTGAGATATCTAACGTGCACTTTTTGTGCCAACTGATTATATCAGCACACGACATATAAAACTAACTTAAATCTAAAACAGACACAACATCTAGCCCCCGGCCGTTAATCTATCAACGTTAAAAGGAGAACTCAGATTTCACAAATGCAACATTTTTCGGCCATGCCAGGAATCGAAACCGGGACCCTTAGCTCAATAGAGAGACACGCTACCGACTGAGCGGAGGTGTTGGATGATTCGTTTATACCTAGTGGCCTTCACCCAATCAGACCTGTAAGAAACTCCCAGCTACATAGTTTGCACTAAAAGCGAGCGACCTGCTGATGGTCAGGCTCATTAACCGTAATTGCCTTCCATCCAAAGGGTTGCCGTTTCGATCACCGGCTGGGGAGCGCAAGATTGTGAGGGGAGGCGTGCTTATCCAAGATTAGTTTCGGGCTCTACCCTGACTGAGGCTCAGTGGTCTGAGGCGTCTTAATTTGTGTTGGGGATGGGTGTTGGAGAGTAGATTAAGGGAATAATAAATGATTCATTGATTTATTTTTTTTTCATTTTTATTTGAGATATCTAACGTGCACTTTTTGTGCCAACTGATTATATCAGCACACGACATATAAAACTAACTTAAATCTAAAACAGACACAACATCTAGCCCCCGGCCGTTAATCTATCAACGTTAAAAGGAGAACTCAGATTTCACAAATGCAACATTTTTCGGCCATGCCAGGAATCGAAACCGGGACCCTTAGCTCAATAGAGAGACACGCTACCGACTGAGCGGAGGTGTTGGATGATTCGTTGAAAACTTTGCGGAACAGTTTCATCTCTCGATTTCGTCTCACCAACTAAATTAATGTGACTTTCAACCCCCACTCCCCAGCACCCTAAATTGTAATTCTGGTGCTTTACAGTAGTCTACATATGATAATAGCCCGAACAGGTAATAAGACACGGTGCTAAAACAAGTTATATATACATATATATATATATATTAGCTTTTGTTTTCAAAATAATATAAAACTTTAATAAAACATATATTTACATCTAACGGAGATAGCCGGCTCCATGGTATAGTGGCCAGTGCACCTGGCTACGAGTTCTATAGATACTAGGTTCAATTCCTGGCTGGTACCTTTGGTATTTTTCCCGAAAGGGGAATAGCTCCAACGGTCACCAGGGTTTGGTTAATTAGTTTTAACTTAGCTGTAAGTGTTTCCACTGGTTCCACACCCTCATACTCACTATCACCATCATATCATATCATCGGAACATGGAAAGAGCCTCCATGGAAGGGATGTACGATTAGTACATCCGGGCGTCCCCTGGACAACGGTGCATTAGTACTGGATAGTCTTTTCACTACTGGACTGCGAGTGATGTAGCCCAGACGCGCAATATTTACTATCCAAAGGAAATAATGAGTAACGCGACATTAATCATGTTTTATTTAATGTGAAAAATTAACTATTCTGTTTTTAAAAACATACTTCCTCAAATTATTACATTATTTATTTTAGCAATCTTTAGTCACACATGAGCAAGTTTAAGTGTCTTCGCTGAAATAAAAATAAACAGACGCTCGCTGTACACGATTACCAACTTAAAAGAGCCCGAAAACAATGTCATAACCAGGAGGCCAACCGCGACAAAAATAAAGTGTATAGCTTGTTTAATTTTGTAAGTCGAGGACGAAGGGATAGATAAAGTGAGAGGAAAAAATAATTAAAGGATTTTTGACAAGGTCGGCCTTTAGAGATGTGGGTTAAAATTTGGTGTACTTTTTTTTCGAAGGGTTAGTTTGGTAAGGGGAGGGCGGGGTGCTAGAAGCTTGTGAATATTGCACCGTGTATTCTCTTTGAGAGACAAGAGACTCACGCGTCCGTGTGTTAAGGGTATGACGCCCTACCCATCCCATTCATGAGTCTAATTAACGGCTAACGCAGTGGAACAACTCACTCGCGAGCTGCCAAATTCTAAGGAAAGTTACCAAGGGTGTGTACTGGTGCTAATAAGTGAAGGAGAGAGACGCCAGTAGCTAGGGGAAGCAACCTACTGGCGCTAAAAAAATGTTTAAAAAGGTTTTACTAAAACCATTTTTTGAAACTGAATAAACATTATATTCCTACACATACATAATACGTGCTTGACTGCTGACCTTTGGGGTGCATAGCAGTTGCACCGACTTGAGATTTAAAAAAAGGGGGAGGTCATAATTTACTGGTAACTGGTGCAGTTTTTGGAATGTGGACTCTCCTCCAACTCCTTGATCTTACTTCTAATCACAAATTTGTCCATTGTTTCGGGAATTTGTGAATTATAACAAACTAATTAAAAACGTTAACTGATGATTTATTTATGTTATTAATCTCGACACAACAACGACAAAACTGAAAACTGATAGACTCGGACACTGCACGACAGAGACAATAGAAGGTGCAATAAATAGGAAACTCTCATATTGGGAATGTGAACAGGGACTTCAGCTCTCGGGCTCGTTGTTAAATTAATACTATATCGAGTATCGACTGCTGAGTCGATACTGTGATAGTACTCGATAGGAGCGTCCGATTTCGGGCACTTTGAGCTTGTGCTGCTCGCGGATGTACACTACAGCTATCTATGTGTGAAGCAGGAAACTTTCAAGTGTTAGGCTACTTAGAGGGAGTTGCCATAAACTGTTCAAAATGTAAATTATTATTAAAAACCAAGAAATCACTTGTATCGTGTAACACATTTGTCAACAAACTGTTGCACACATGAGTAAAATGTATACGTGGAGAATTCTGTTGGGGGAAGGGGGGAAGGGAGGGGCAAAATGACACTATGCCCTTTCTAGGCAATTTTTGGGTGGGCAAAAATCACCTTGTCCCCTCAAAGTCGACGCCACAGCAATTGTCATAGAAAGGGCCTTTTAGAAAATGCTAGCTTTTGTTTGTAGTAGTCCTACTAATAACATTTCACATTATAATTACTTTTTTTTTATGTATATTGATGATATCTATCAAAAGTGGCAGCTACAGCTCACAAGACTTGACGTAGGAATATATTAAAGTAGATCTAATAACTTTTCTAGCTATCTGCTTCGGTGGCTGCATGGTCTAACGCGCTACTATCGTAATATACTAGACTGGGGAGATAAGGGTTCGAATCTCGGTTTGGGTGTCCTGAGGGTGTTTTTTGCTTACTGGTTTTCAACTCTCCATCCAGGTTAATGCGGGTACACCTCTTCTAAATATAACCTTCCTCATCCCTAAAAACTCTAGCGTAATTTATACATAAGCATTTAACCCGAATGGGTAGTAAGACGCGGTGCTAAAAAAAATAGAAGAAATATACCATCTGCGCCTGAGGAGGAATGGAGAAACCATTTCGGAGGAAAAATATTTTCATTACACAGTGTCGGGATTCGATCCCCGACTTTCCATGTCACCGGTAAACCAGACTGGATGAGCCTAACATTCAGTTTTCGCGACCACCCATGTGGGTCGTTATTAATAAACAAACTAGACTTTGCAGAGAAATACGAATACAGTGGTAGAAAATGGGCTCTGGAAAGTTCTCAATGGGGGAGTGTAGGGGAGGCGAGTTAAGGGTGGTGTTTTTTTGCAGTTTTTATAGAAAAACATTTGTTTGGTCAAAGCAAATACAATATTGCTCCAGTAGAAACATAGAGTTTAAAAGCCTGTGCAAATCCATCATTTTCAATTTCGAATCGAATATCATGCCTAAAAAAAATATCTCGAGTCCGAATCGAATCTCAAGCCTTAAATATTTTCTAGTCGAATGCGAATCGAGTCTCATGCTAAATTTAACTTACCGTATCGAATCCCATACTTTAAAAAAAATTGGTATTACCTATTTTAGGCTTACTATGATAGTGCTTCAAATAAAATATGTGTTGAATATTTTACTATCCTAAGCTTACGAATCCATTCCAATTATAAATTATTTTAAAAATTAGTGGTAAATAGTATAAGATTTTCTCCGTCACAAACAACTGATTCCTTTACGACCTGGCACTCAAAGTTAATTTCTTTATTCACTCTACCACGTAATTGGTTTCCGGTCTGATTACATTAATTTGTTAGCCAAGTATGAATTATAGACTCGAATTTTTTAGCTAAACCCATTGAAACCGAATCTGAGATATATTTAAAATTTCGAATTGAAACCGAATCTTACTAAGATTTTGATTTAAAATTTCGAAGGCTCGCACATGCTTAATAAGAGTTTAATTTTCTTCACAAGGTGACCTCAATATTTCTTGAATGTCTGTCGAGGGCGTTCTGGAATTCAACGACTTTTTTTTACCTGCTTCGGTGGCCGCATGGTCTAAGACGCTACTCCCGTAGTAGACTAGACTGCCGATTATAAGAAGCTAGAGTTTCAAACCTCGGTCGGGTGTACTGAAGTTTTTTTCCCTTAATAGTTTCCCACTCTCCCTCCACACAAATGTGGCTACATTTTCCCTAAATATAACCCTCCTAATCCCCAAACATTATTGTACATAAGCGTACAACCTGAACGAATAGTAAAACACGATACTAAAAAAATAACTTCTCTTCGTTTAAAAAGTTTCTCGTCTAATGCCGCTCTGCTCATGACAGATATTCAACAAGTGTAGATATCAACACGTGAAAAAAATTAAACTAAACGTTTATACTTGAGCAATATTTTTTTAATTTTGGCCAAACAAATATTTTGCTATAAAAACTGCTAAAACAATGACCTTTTCTCGCGTCTCCTACATCCCCAGCTTAAATGTATTTATGGGCATTATTATTATTAGCACCGCGTCTTACTACCCGTTCGGGTTGTACGCACTTACGCTAATGTGTAATGGTAGGGTGATTGTGAGATAAAATGGAGGACCTACAGTTTAACGTGGGATCCGAACCACGGTGGAGGCCTGGCATTCCACACATTCACAAGTTGTGATTAATACACGTCTTGTCAGAGGTGAAGGAAGGGTTTGGCAATCAGATAAATCTGTGCCGGGACCGAGGATTGAACCCCGGACCCTCAGCACAGAAATCGGACAGCTTACCCCTAGACCACCAGGTCACCTATGGGCATTATTGATTCTCCCTTAGAAGGATCTACTAGTCTGAGTGTTATCCTTCCTTCATAGTGGCTCTACATTCTATTTCCAGGATATGTCGGATAAGTCTTTCTTATAAGCCTATACCTTGTTCATCCTTTTATTTCCTTACATTAAAACGAAGGTAACCTCTACTTGAAAATGCCACTAAAAAGAACTCGACTCCATAGCATAATTATTGCTTCTGAATAGTTCATTATAATAATCGACTGTTTTGTATGTATGTGAGTATGTGTAGGTATGTAAATTCTGTTTTTGAAACAGGAGATAATGTACCTGAAATGCCAAGGTCATCATCGTGTCGGCTTGGGGTCTGGTTACTTGTGACATCATGTCGCATGTTTGCCTCTTGTTTCATGAACACGAGACTATTTCTATCCACTTCCAGGACAACTAGTTTTGTTTCATTTGTCATATTGTTATCAGCTATAGTGTGGGATTTGGTAATACAGGAACTTACAAAAAAAAATAGTCAAAATGTACATTTTAGTATATTATTAGTATTATTTCATAGATTATTTCATTAGTCTTAACATCTAACCTATCACATTTTTTATACTTATTTTAGTACCGCGTCTTACTACACGTGTGGGTTATACGCCTATGTACTGATTACACTAACGTGTTAGGGATTAAGAAGGTTGAATTTAGAGGAATTGTACCTGCATTAGCGTGGAGGAAGAGTAGAAAATTATTTAATAAAAACCACCCTCATTACACCCAACCGGGATCGAACACTGATCTCGTCTTCGGCAGTCCAACCTATTGTGAGAGTATAGCGTCTTAGCCCACTCGGCCACCGATATTCTTGGGTCAAAAGGGCGGTTAGCTCGGTCGAGTAGTAAGAAGAGATGGGGAAAAAAATTGTTCCTAACGCGAACTTAAAAGGTCTAATGTATGAAAATTACGTGTTTTGTATTTATTTATTAATACATTGTTCGACTTAGGTTCAAAGATGGTCCCTGCCGAAATTATTTGATCAACGCGTTTCACAGTGATCGCGTGGCAAAAAGACAGACAGAAGAAATGCCAAAACGGTCAAGTTAAAACAGGACCTCACTACGCACAGTCAAAAATGTTACTAGCACATCTTCTATAAATTATCGTTTTTGGTAACTACTTACTTTCAGCAATTGGGAAAAGTTTAAACCCCTAGAAAACAGTGGATAGCAACGTTACTTCTATCCCTCCATAAATGGGCGTGACTTCTTTCCCTCCTTGACTGGGGTGACTTCTATCTCTCCTTAACTGGTGGTGACTTCTTTCCCTCCTTAACTGATGGTGACTTCTTTCCCTCCTTAACTGATGGTGACTTCTTTCCCTCCTTAACTGGTGGTGACTTCTATCCCTACTTAAGGTAATTCGACATTGACAATTAATTACCAAGAATTATTTGAGTTTATTAAAATTTTGTCAGGGAATTTAACACCGGTGGGGGGAAGGGGACTATCTTGGAAAATATATCAAGTAGCAATGTCTCAGCCCATTCCAGCAACACAGACCAGGTGTTTCATTATTTAGTATTATCTGACCCTCTACCTCTGCCGGGAATATTATGTTCTGCTAGCTGTGTTGTCTCTACAATCGGTAGTCAAAACAAGAAATTTAATGAAATAGATATTTCAAATATATAATGGCGATGATCAGTTCGAACGCATTATTAAAATTAACGAGTAGAGTTAGGTTGAAAATAATCCAAATAACGACATTGTAGACTACAATATGAGATAAAAAATCCAATTATCGGTGTATAAAAGGAGCAGTATATATATATATATATATATAAAATGTATGTAATTTTACCAATTTTAAACTGCTTATAGGCCCTACATTATAACTTAATTTTATTTAACCTATAGTAAATATTTAATTGTGTACACCTCATATGAATGTCTATCTAGATTCTAGACTAAATTTCAGCTCCATACACTAAACTTTACCTTACCACTGATACGTAATAATCATAAAACAACAAGTTTTATCCCATATAACCCATACACTTTAATTATTTGAAATCAATTAATCACTATTTATGTATCAAACTTGTTAACATTCCGCGATATAATTATATATTTTTTTGTCGAATGACCTTAACTAGCGGTGACTTGTATACCACCTTACCTCTTGGTATGTTCCAACCAAGCTTTGCTAGCGCAGTTTCCATCTTAACCTTAAGGCGCTCCATGAACTACACCAAGGGGTCTATATTATTTGAAGAGAAGGTAACGTGTGACGTGAAGCTACCGTACAGCAACAGGTGTGTGAACCACACACACGCACGGCACTTGTCAAGTTTAGACAGGAAGTACCTGGTCAGCATCACGCTTCACGCACTCTGACCTGCACTTTATACGAGAACTGTTATAATCCTCATCCGTGGACGAGAGGGTGGAGCCGTCGCGTTTCTTACCGTTCCCAAGAGACTTGATTCTGATTCTGGGGCATAGATGAGGTGTACATCAGATCCATAGCTGTGCTCATTGTGAGAGCTTGAGTCCTTCAACACAAGGATCGCTACGTGTAGTCCCATGTGAGAACATCGCTATAGCAAGCTAAGATATTTAAAAACAGTCCACTTTAAAGAAGATTTTTCTAAAGAACAGACAAAAATTGCCTTCTAGTATCAATAAACCGGTTTTCGCAAAGCTAGGTTCGGGTAATGGCCCCACCCATCTTCCCATGAACCAACCCTCCCCTCAAACGATCTTACTCAGACTGCAAATTACAAAGAAAACTATAAATACAATATTTATTGTTTGTTTAAATGAATGTTTGCAAATTTTATAGTTGTAAAAAATCTTCAAATACCGTCTCGACTGGTTATTTGTCTGAACATGTTTGGTCATTTTAAGTGGGTGAGTGGGGTGTGGGGGTGATTGGTGGTTACCTGAACTATTGTGCTCGGACCTCCACCCTCGGAAACTTTCTCTCTAGTGTGTAGCCTTTACAACGAACAATTTGGAAGTTTATCAGTTGGAAGTGCTGTTGACTGAAACTAGCACTCCTTAGTGTCCAAGGACTCAACATGGCTCAAGGAGCGCAGTGCAACGCCCATATGGCTGGCTGTGAATCTGGTGTATACCTCGTCTGTGTCGCCTCGTGGGTTCAAACCCAGCTAAGGTTGACGGATTTTTCTTGAGCGATACAAATCCGTGGCACAACTTCCTTCGGAGGGGAAGTAAAGCCTTCGGTTTCATATCTCGATTGTGGCATGTGAAAAAAACCTATAATGTATGTGAAAATACCTTTCCCGGTAAAATTTGTAGGCCCTTTCTCTCTCACTCGTAGAAATTCACTGTGGAAGGTGTTGTTTTTCCTTCTGTGGAGATGACGGTAAGTTGGAGGAGGGGGCATAAAGGTAGGAGAGGAAAGGATGTCGGGAGTGGTACTTATGTGGCTGCCCGAATGTTTCATGAGCGCTGGAACAGAGGGAGTGTGGCTGCCCGAATGTTTCTGAGCGCTATAGGTAGGTTGGTAGGGTTGTTTTAAAAAAGAGTGTACGCAGAAAGAAACTACATTATTTCTGGTTGTCTTGTTTATCCTGTTTTATTATTTTTCTGCCATCCATACATCAACGGTTTTTATCCGTGGGGAGGAGGTTGGGCCCAACCCTCCTCCCTAGTCTTACACTATAACTTATATTAAACACATACATATATACACTCTTAGAATTAGTCTTAATTAACCTATATACATTCCCGTCCCGCTACTGCCACTGGATCGTCTTTTGGTCCCTTTTATTGTTAAGTGTTGGGCTTAATAGCCCTTCTC
>CABFWB010002759.1:0-13189 GCA_902151455.1 Timema bartmani | reverse complement strand
ATACCAATGATATACAAATAAGTACTAACTTATGTAATTTTGATTTTTATATATATCAGCTAATAAATAGCTCAATGTTTTTAATACCTATTAGGCCTCTTTATTTTACCATTCATACAAATAATACAACTCTAAATCTGTCTCTATTTTCTATTTTATGTCTGTCTGTTTGTCTTATTTATTTGAGTTATTTAACGTGCCCTTTCTGAACCGATTGATTATATCAGCACACGATAATTTCTATGAGCTAGATTGAAAGGTTTTACCAATTTTGCCAGAAAAGTTATTTTCATATGCCTTCCAGGGTTCTTTTGCACGCCAAAATCTACATGGGATCGACGGCTTTACTTCCCTTCCAAGGGAAGTTGTTCAACGTATATTTATCGCTCAAGAAAAATCCGTCAACCCCGGTTAGGTTTGAACCTACGAACATCGGATCCTGAGGCGAGCACTTAAATACCCAAAGACCACTAAGGTCGTTTGTTTGTCTTGCAAATTAAAGAGTGTGGGAGCATATACTGACAGAAATAAGCTGTTTTAGTGAAAAGGCCATATCCTCTCTCGAAGATGTTTTCCTTCATTTGTGTATTTGGTTCATTGGCCGAGCCTAAGAAGCTGTGGGAAACTTTATTTTATATCGTCACAGAGGACTTTGCCAGGAAATGCGATAATCGTTCTCCCTGATGTTTTGATTGCGAAAATTTGGCTCCCCGAGATGTACAAAGCCTACTAGTCTTACAAGGCAGTAAAGCGTCAAGACTTTAACTGAAGGACGCCTCGTATCCTTCCGGGAATAATCCAAGTCTGACATGAACAAGGGAGAAAAGTTTGCTGCACTATGTATTTGACATTGAACGCAGAACACAAACTTGCTTCAGCATGACATTAAATGATGCCAGAGGCCAAACTGCTAATACGGGATGAGTAAACCATGGCTTCGAGCCATGTGACACATTCATTATAACATTTGTTGCAGATTATGCTGTAATTAATAATCATTTTCCATTTGGGAGAAAAGTTTTACTGTTTTTACTGTCAGGGGATGACTCAAGGTAATGTCCATCAATTTTTCTGCATGCTCATAGGACAGCAATCGTCCATACAAGTAGTAAATGCTCTCAGCTTTGGAAGGAGTTTACAGTTATCAAGTTGAATAATAATGTTTGGGATACCGACAGTTAACTTCCGTCATTGGCTAATGCAATTGAGTGATGGAAAATTGAAAAAAATCATCTTGAAAGAAAATATCACCGGAAGAAATATTGACACACGGCTCGGTAGCTTAAACAGGCTGAGGCGAACTGATATTTCGAATGGAGAGGTATTTAGTGTTTTAGAGGTCCATTGTTACATTACCGTGAGCTAAGTGTACTGTAAGGATGAACGGGAAAAAGGCATCTCTCCAATAGGTTAAAAAAAACAGTTTGACCCCATCAGGAATACCGCACACAAGTTAAACTTAAAATTAGACAATATAATAATTATTTAAATACTAAACAGGCTCTATGTAATGGAGCTGCATAGCAGTGACAAAATTGGATACAAAGCTATAATCCATTACGCGAAAATATTAACAGTAAAGTGGTTGTATCTTTCTTACAGACAATCTATTTGGCACCTGCAGATCTTGACATTCACTTTATTTTGTGATGGAGACAGTTCACAGGTAAACTGGTGTTCTTAATTACTATTAATTAGTTACAAGGTCGAACCTTGGACATGGCCGATTTAGGCTATATCTACCCAGGCAAGTTTTCAGTCATGGCCAATTGTGCGTGGCCTTTTCATATACAATTTTATAGTTCATTTCATAAAAATATTTTGAATTTAGCTCACTCTCACTTAATTAATTCCTCGGTCCCGACACAGATTTATCTGATTGTCAAACCCTTCCTTCACCTCTGACAAGACGTGTATTAATCACAACTTGTGAATGTGTGGGATGCCAGGCCTCCACCGTGGTTCGGATTCCACGTTAAACTATAGGTCCTCCATTTCATCTCACAATCACCCAAACATTGCACATTAGCGTAAGTGCGTATATCCCGAACGGGTAGTAAGACGCGGTGCTAATAATAATATTGATAATAGTAATAATAATAATAATAATAATAATAATAATAATAATAATAAATTCTTACGACAGAAAGATATATTTTTTTACAAACAAAACCTAACATTACATGCACTTATCAGTATAAGGTTAAACCCGCTTCGGTGGCCGCATGGTCTAACGTAAGACTCGCGTGTTAGACTAGACTGCCGATAACGGGGAATCGGGATTTGATCCCGGTTTGGTGCACCGAGGGTGGTTTTCCTAAATGGTGTTGCACTATCCCGCCATGAAAATGCGGGTGCACTTCTTCTAGATTAAACCTTCCTGTTCCCTACACATTATTGTAATTAGTACATAACTCTAACGGGTAGTAAGACGTGGTGCTAAGAAAATACAGTTGGTTAGGTTTTGTTTGTTTGGTTAATATTATAATCATCCTGTTGTAGACAGGCCTAAAAACTAATATATTGCCTAACTTCCTAATTTATACCTAGGTATTTTGCATAATTAATACGTGTATCTGGGTCATGTTAGTGATGTGAGGGGGAGGGCGGTAAATCACCTTGGATCCATATTTCAAAATGCGGTGCTCGAACCGAGGATTCTGTGGTGCCAACAAACCATCGGCCTTGAAATCCGTGCCTCTGGCTCTTGTCCCGTCGGCGGTGCTAATTGTTTTAATCTACTGAAAGATAATATCCCGCTATGACTCGAGGTTAAACATGTTGAAAGCACTCCCAGCCTCCCTCGACCAATGGCAGTGATCGCTGACGTAACAGCGCGCGTAATAAAGATGTGTTTGCTTACGGGCTTGTCTTAGCTGTTTACAGTAGGATTCAATATTTACTATTTAAAAACACGCGCACACACTCGACTATTATACTTTTTAAATGGCGAACATTGTTTGCAGATGATATCGATTAAAAAAACTCATGCTAATAACTTGTTCCCTATAGTGTGATTCTGGTATAAAGAACTTTTAAAAAATATAAACTTTTTTTTCTGTCAACATTGATAACGTTTTATAATGTATTGTATATTATTGTTATTTTATAGGTCTTTATAATATATATCATAAGTGTGCAGCTCAAAATCACATGACTTGGCGTATGAATACGTGAAAGTAGATCTAGTAACTTTTCAACTGTCAAATAAGATTCTTACTAATACTATGAAAACTAGACTATACGAATATAGTCGGATAGTATTGTAAATATCCTTTTAGGAGTTAAAAAGAATTGGAGTAGCGTTAGATTTTTCTATAGCACTGCGTCTTGCTATCCGTTCGGTTTGCACGCATTTGTACTAATTATGTTAATCTGCTAGGGATTAGGAAGGTTGAATTCAGAGCGAGTGTACCTACATTTGTGTGGAGAGAGAGATAAAGATAGAGTGAAAAACCATTGAAGAAAAAAAAACCTCATTACACCGGACCTATATTTGAACCGCAATATTCCTGTCATCAACAGTCTAGTCTTAAGGTGGCTTTACACTGAGGCAATTAGTGGCAACTTAGTTGCCTGAAACAAGCAAACGTTTGGTTGCCACCCTGGTTCGCACACAGCATGCTGCCGACCCATTGTGCGACAGGTTGCTTCAATTTTCGAGCCGATGTTTCCGTTGCCAACCCAGTAGACCTACCCGCTCTCCCCCCTCCATTGTATAAAAAATGTCATGACCTTAAAACATTATTTCATGAGCCTCTAAAACCAACCATTAAACTTATTTAAATTGTTGACATGACATTGTTTTTTTTGTCTAAACCGATTAATGACCCACAAATTATACACCAAGGACTCGTCGAATTGGCGGTATTGTGTTTTATCGGTTCAGGTTAAGTGCGTGTGCTGCTCTGGCGGTTGTGAAACGTGCCAAATGGTGCATTGACCTTTCTTTACGAGAATGTAGACTAACCACAGTGTAATCCTGTTATGACGTTAACTCATAAAAAATATAAAAAATATTTTTTTTGCTATATCAATTGACAAAATGTAATTTTTTTATTGCATTTAAATCGTCATTGATAATACCTGCCAAAAGTGACGGCTGCAGCACATACGACTTGACTTAGTCTACGTATATAAGAAAGGTTTTTTTTATGTGCTATGCGTCTTACTAACCGCCTGGTTTCCGAATTTGCATGGAGGAAAAGTGGGAAATTATTTAGGGGAGAAAAAAACCCCAGCCTGATCGGGATTATAACTCCGATATCACCGCCACAGGTAATCCAGTATATTGCGAGTCTATTAGACTAGATAACGTGATCACCTCTGCTATATATTAATTGTTCGAGTAAAAAATGTAATTTGAAAAGTAGGCGTGTGAGTCTTCAACGTCAATCTAATACCGTAACGAAGTATATAGTGTAAACCATCTTCTACAGTATCCGTGTTCGTGGGTGCATAGTATGTTCTCCGTAGAAATTGTATTTGCGTCTACACAGCTCTTATTCTTAATCACGTGACCGTGCCAACCAATGAGATAGTCGGAGACTTTGTACAATAAAACTCTTCGAAAGAAAATAGTTTACAGCAAGGAGCAACCGTCAAGCAGTCAGCTGATCAATAAACTAAACTAAAACAACTTTTTTTTTTTAGAAAACGTCCAGAATATAATTGAAATTTAGGTTAAGTAAAATCACAATAAATATATTGATAGCACGATTAGAAATATCAAACTTATAACTAGCAACGGATCATTTCGCTGCCATTGGTGCTTTTATTTCGATGCGCACGCACACATTTACCTGTGATTGGTAGTCCGTATCATTGATCTTTATAATATAACTGGATGGACATCTGTGGCTGAAATATTTGAGCTGTCGTCTGCATACCATTGTGTAAGAAAAAAGAGAACTTTCGGGTATCTCTTTCTCTCTTACATGCACACAAGGCAATGTGTAATTAGTTAAATGAAATAAATGTGTTAGTAAAATCATTGGAGAGCATAACAAAGTTCGAAACTGGTGAGTTTTTTCCTTTAATAAGTTGATGCAGCCTAATATATACGATAATTTTTGAAGGAAGCTCGTTTGGAAGGCTTTATCTCGTACCAGAATACTACTTTATAGTAATGTTTAGGTAAGATAAAAGACCTTCCAGAAGGAAATTTCTACTTCCGTTCTAAATGGCCGTTTATCCTACCAAATACGAAATAAAGCTTTACAGATTGGGTTTCTTACTAAAATCAGGGTTTAGTAGATACCATACTTCCTACAAGCCTATAATCTAAACTATCATTTGAACGCAAGACTTATATACAAAGTATGTCATTAAAACAAATGTAGTGCAGTCTTTGGCTAACTTTTTTTGATTACAGTTATCAAACTTTCAACATAATATGGTTTATGAAAGCAATATACAAGATATGAGCCAACTTTAAATATAAGTGTAGTCTTGGCAGACTGTAAACAACATGGATGATAACTACATATTTAAATATATTAAAGATTTTATTCGTATTTGTTCAATATTACCTGTAAAACTGAATTGTATATCCTTTAATGTAAATGTTTTTTCAGGAAAGCGTGGTATAATGCTCCACTATTTTCACACAATAACAATTTATTCATCAGAGACATGTTTTCGCATAAGAACATTGAAAGAAACCGTTAAATCTGTCCCCCCACAATAAAGCAGAATATAAATTTGAGCGTCACACTTTGATCCTTGTCCATGCTTATGTTTAAGTAAAAATTTATATATTTTTTATATTAACATAGTGATAGTGCTGCTCTCTAGTAAACATTTATTGAATTAAGTAGAGTCTCTGCTGCTGCAATCTATCAGACAAGTGGCACCGTAATTAAATGGATACAAATCAGAATGGATACAATTCAGCTTCCCCGTATATAACGGATACCTGTGAAAGCGGACAAAATATTTCGGTCCCGATACATTTACTATGTAAAACAACCTGTATAAAACAGAAACCTCCCTAACGCGGAAACGAACGGCTTATAAACGGAATTTTACAAAGAGGTAAATGTCCCTTCACTAAGAAAATAACTGTTAGAAATGCTGTGTACCCGTGCCGCAAGTCAGATTCGTCCCGACACTGTTTGGAAATGCTTTGCAAAAGCAGGCTTTCGAGATATTGAGGAGGCTGACGATGATGAGGACAACCAACCCCTACAAGAGCTTGCAGACCTGTTGAGAAGAGGACACCTGGACATCGATGCTGAGGCTGTTGTTTCTTTCAACGAGCATCTCCGCACCTAAGAAGGGGTTGAAAAAGCAGCGGATTTGGTACAGAGTGACCCAACAGACCAAGAAGATGATGGCGTAGACATTGATGAAGAGAGTAGCAGCGGACAAACTGTGGAGGACTTAAAGATCAAGACCTATTCTGAGGCTCTTTGTGCAATGAGTAACCTTGAGAAATTTTCTACATTCAAAAACTTTCCTAAGCTGACGGAGCTGATGCAGGAAGCTACGGAGGAGATTCATAAGGCTGCTATTCAGAAGACAACAAAATAGACTACTTTGATGGACATGTGGCAGAACTAGGCCGGAACAAAAGAACTACTGTATATGGTAATGTAGAGATGTACGAATGACTATTGTTTATAATCCATACTGTATTTTTACTGTACATAAAATTAAGTGTCTACCTTAGTCATTTCTAATTTTACACTATCGTAGTGTTTTTTTTAAATTTTATTTTTAGTACACCTGTATAAAACGGAACCCTGCAGAAACGAATTTTTTTTTGTTCCCATTGAGTTCCATTTTAGACAGGTTTTACTGTACCTAAAATGAGTTTAGAAACATTTCACTACATTTTAAGCAAAACAGAGCATCTTCTGCAAAAGCAATGGTGTAACTTACACAAGCAGTCCATTCTACCTGAAGAAAGATTGGCAACAACTATGAGGTACATACATTTCGCTTCTTTTGCAACTCTTATAATAATATGTAACAATGATAGCAAATTATAATATTTGCGATGTATTAATTTTTTTATTTAGATACGATTTTAAGGTTTTAGTAATAAAATTAACATAAAGCTATAAGAAAAGGTGCATACACATTTAAACAAAACAAATGGAGTACCGTGCTGCTAAATCATTTATTTTTAAAAATTTATAATAAAACTAGTATATCTAGTATCGAACATTATTATAATTTTCTGGTATTGTTACACATGTAGGAATATTTGTCGTGCATTTCGAGTAACGAACATTGTTCCGCATAGAGACGGTAGACACATCAAAGAAGACTAATAATCTTCTGAGAGCAGTTCCTCCACGATTACCGAATATAGACAATGTGTGGACAGCAGGAGTGGCTGAACTATGGGAGACTCTGCCCCCCAGGAAAAAATTTACCCCTCCCTGGAATAAATTCCCCCTCTAGATATATTTCAAATCCTCTAATATTATCGAATATGAAGCTGAAAGATGGCCTTAAATAAAACTCCAAATGACTTTTAGATGCAGTCTACTGTCAAAAATTTGCCGGCGAAGAGCGCTTCAAATAACTACTTGACTAGAGGCACCTAACCGGCAGAAAAAATCAGGGGAGGAAAGCTCTAAATAGGTTCCAAGATCATCCAAATTTCATAAATGTCTAGGAGAGGACAACTTCAAATATGTTCTAGATGCATGTCAATTTGAAGAATTTTCAGGCGAGGACACCCCAAATTGCCTAGTTTCTGAAATAATTCAATTTTCAAAATTTTCAAAATAGTAAATAAGTAAATATAATTTATAGTGTAGATGTTTTATAAAAAAGATTTGTAAAATATATTATATATTTCATAAATATCATTGATGGGTCGTCAAAATTAACAAAATATATTACTTTTATTAAATAAGTTTAAAAAAATAGATTTGACGGTTAAGTACCGCCCTTAAGAGAGGCAGAATGGTGAAAGATCAGGAGGAAAATAATTCAAATCAGACCCGCTTCGGTGGCAGCGTGGTCTAACTCGCCACTCTTAGCAGTAGACTAGACTGCCGAGGATGGGGAAATCGAGGTTCGATTCTCGGTTGGGTGTAATGTAGGGTGGTTTTCCTAAAGGTTTTCCCACTCTTCCTTCACGCAAATGTGGATACACTTCCTCTAATTAAAACCTTCCTAATCCCTAAAACCATCGACTCTTCAAACGGGTGGTGTATCGACTAGCCGGAAGAGTTGAACACCCCTTAATGGTACACGATACACCCCTTTCCACCATCCCCACACCCATGGGAACAATTAGTCTGTCGTTATTTCCGCTCTCCAGCGGTAGTTAACGGAATTTCCGTGTTGACTCGAACCATTTGGCGCTGTTTTCTCTCCTCATCACAACCCGAGACAACTCGCCCGTAAATTGCTCGGTTACCGTTCAAACAAGAGTAGAGGTGGGTAAAGGGGGCTGCAACTGTGCTATTTATCCAAGTGTGAAATACATTTCTCGACGTTCTTTAAATGCCCATGGTGAACGGCTATTTTTGATCATTTTAAATCAAAGAGAACACCTTTCGTACAGTCACATCAAAATGATAATCGTACACCTTAGTTCCATCGGTAGCGTGTCAGCCTCTTGAGGAAAAGGTTCCCGGGTTCGATTTCCATTATGGCTGATAAATGTATCATTAGTGAAATGTGGGTTTCCCCTTTCACAGTGATGAATTAACGGCTGGTTGTTGTGTTTGTTATAGATTTGAGTTTATTTTATAAGTCGTGTGCTGATATAATCAGTCGGTTCAGAAAGTGTACGTTAAATATTATCTTATATAAAAAATAAATAAAATATAGTCGTACTAATTAAACTCAGGTCGATATCTCAATCAACTTAACGTTCACTTTATGATCGCGTAACGCAAAACACAGACAGGGGATTTGGACTGTTTGAAAA
The DNA here is from genome assembly GCA_902151455.1 of Timema bartmani. Taxonomy (NCBI): domain Eukaryota; kingdom Metazoa; phylum Arthropoda; class Insecta; order Phasmatodea; family Timematidae; genus Timema; species Timema bartmani. The sequence goes on along the minus strand of CABFWB010002759.1, from coordinate 4,290 downwards.
CCAATCGGCCACTAAAATATAACACGAGCTGGTAGGGCTGTTAGGCTACAAGTAGTACCAACAAAAGCACAGAATAAAATGTAACAAGAGGCTACGACGTTTTGGTAATCGGGAGACGCGGATAAACTATATTAGTTAAAGAAACGACCGCTCACCATAAATAAACAAATGAAGCCCTAAATAGCTGCGATGACGTTGCTCGCAAACTTATTGGCTGTCAGGAGCACGAGATACACTTCACGTAACGAAACGTGAAAGGCTTTCCCCTGGACAACTCGTACATCGAATGAAAGTCACGTCAACGTTAAGTTCATCGTGATAGCTTCCATTTAAAAACACGAGAACCGTTACGTTATGTCACGTCCGAATTATACGCTTATATACTTACTACGATAATATGTTAGGGATTAACACGGTTGAATACGGAGGAAGTGTACCAGTATTTGCGTGAAGGGATAGTGTAAAACCATTTAGAAAATCCCCTCTCAGCACACCTGACCGTGATTCGACCTCCGATCTTCCTGTCATTGAGAGTCTAGTCTAACACGAATAGAGTGACGCCTCAAACTATGTGACCTGCCGGAATTACTAATTTAAAATCAGTTTCCTTAATACTTGACTGGACTTGTATGAATTCATAACTTATAAACAAACTTTAAAAACAGCGTGACCTATATGCCAATCAAATAGTGTCGGGGAATTTTAAAATTTGACTATAAGAATGAATCTGTCCAAAAGTTTGTAAAAATTAATTTAGACTCTTTGGATTGAAATAGTGTACGTTGACGAGATCTACAGTAGCTCTCCCAAACCTCTCACGACAAACCGGTCTCCGCCTCGTGTAACATGAACTATCCCTCACAAGTGGTCTGGTACAGTAGCCCTATGACTTCTTTGGTGCTGACTGGCAGCTATAAAAAATTACCAGAACAAATCATGTATCCCTACGCCGAACTATATGATCTGCAAAAACATGTGTTTAACAGCTGTCACTTTTGACAGTCAAAATTTAGGTCTATGTAAGAAACATATATGATAGTTTTATTTATTTTTTATTTATTTTGACCTTGAATGTTGATGTTATGCCTAGTATTAGTTATTAATTTTTTTCTACAATATTAACTATTTAAAAAATATTAGAATTTAATCCCATATTAGTTTTTACTAGTTTTTACAAGTGATAACGAACGACCTATCCGGTAGTTTCAAAGACAAACGTGTCTCAAGTTGATTACACAAACAAGGAACTGCGCGCCGCCAACATCCGTATCGTCAGTAAGCAGCCTGGCATGTGCTAAAAAGGATCCATTTGGTTGTAGGCGTGTTCATGAGAGAGATTCTTTGAAAGACGTTCTTGATAAAGTCAAATTTTCATTGGAAGAGGCTTTTGAAAATATAAACATATTTTTGCTGTTGTAAACATTGATAATTCTTTACTATAATTATTATTTTATAAGAATTTATAATGTATATTAAAAGTGACAGCTGCAGCTCACATAACTTGACGTGTGAACAGTGGCGGATTTAAAATTTTTGCTCCCCTAGGCACGATTATGTGCTCCCCCCACCCCCCCATCCTCACCCCGCAAATTATTTTTGTCAAGGGCTTTAGGAAATTTTGGAGGAAAGAGGTTTTGATAGGAGTAGAGGGGGGTTAGGGTAGGGGGCGGAAATTAGTATTCGAAAATAGATTTCTGCGAAAGATAATTAGGCCTGTACAGTAGCTTAAGTCAACATTGTGAAGAAGGAGAGACTGATGTCAGCTATAAAGCGATTGCAAAGAAGAGTTATTTAAAAAGAAATATTGTCATTCTGACTTTAACTATTTCGGGAATGTTAGTCAATAATTTTTTAAACGTAATAATAAAAATAAAAATGTAATTCAAAATGTGCCACCCCCTAAAGCCGCCGCCCCTAGGCTCGTGCCTAGTGGACCTACAGTGTAGATCCGCTTCTGCGTATGAATATATTAGAATTGTTTTTGTAACCTTTATAGCTGTCAAAAATGTCTTCTTATCTAAATAAGACCGTATTTGTACTAGAACTTATAAGAAGAAAAAAATCCTACTCATTTTTACAGGCTAAGGCCTAAGATAGATTTATTGTTGGCTTTGATTTTGTGAGAGTCATCTGCTTCGATGGTCTCGTGGTCTAAGGCGTCACTTTGTTAATTGACTGGACTGTCAATGATGGAAATAAAGGGGTTCAACTCCCGTTCGGGTGTACTGAGTGAGGGTGATGTTTTTATATACTTTGCAAAGATAACGAGCTGGTAATTATACCCTGATTTTGGTTGGAAGAACAGNCTGAATGCAAGAAGGACTCTAGTACAGCATCGGCACGCACTCAAAAGAACGGCATCTCTTTGATACTCAAAAGCGGTCTAATAATCTCAATGTTGACTAGGAAATTTGTATTCAAGGATATTAGTGCTATACCCTGATTTTGGTTGGAAGAACAGTAGAGAAAATCAAAACATATTTATTTGCGGCCAACAATGATAATATTTTCTTATATTGTTTGTGTTATTTGATAGGTATTGATAATATCTATCAAAAGTAATACTGTAAATGGCATGACTTTATGTATGAATATATTAACATTGTTTTAGTAACTTTAATAACTAACTTCTACTGTTCTTCCTACCAAAATCATACTATAGTTCATGTTGCACGGTACATGTCCGGCGACAAAACAAAGCTGTGTCTGTCACGTTAGCTCTGCTGCCACTGGCTGAGAGCACTTCACAGTGTTGTTTCTTTAAATGTTCACGGATAAGCGAGAAATGCAGGTATCCAGGAATTCCGGAACACTAGGGAATATTGAGTATCCCTTGTTGTTGTTTGGGAGGAGGGTAAGGGGTGAACAGAAACCTTCTTATGGGCCCCCATCCTCTAATATGATCCAAAATGAAAGGAATTAAATATTCGCATGTTTTCTAATAAATAATAATATTTAGCACCGCGTCTTACTACACATTCGGGTTATACGCTTGAGTACTAATTACGCTAATGGATTAGGAATTGGGAAGGTTGAATTTAAAGGAAGTGAACCCGCATTTGCGTGTAGGGAGAGTGGAAAACCATTTAGGAAAAACCACCCCCAGTTTGAACCTCGATATCCCCGTCCTTGGCGGTCGAGCTCAACACGACTAGCGCGTTAGCCAACTACTCCACCGAGGCGGTTTTTCTAATAAAACTATCATAATTTACCACCATTGTCACAACACTAAACTATGTAGATAAACTTGCATAAAGTCACGTGTTTGAAGTAAGCCTGTATCCCTGTAGGTTTACTACTGTATAAAACACAAGGTATAAACCTGGTTGGAAGAACATTAAAAATAACCAGTTTCGGTGCCTGCGTGGTATAAAGCGCTACTCTAGCAGTTTACCGGACTGCCGATGACGGGGAGATCGAGGTTCAAATCTGGTCGGGTGAGGGTGGTTTTTCCAAAATGGTTTTCCATTCTCTCTCTCTCTCTCTCCACGCAATTGAGGGCACACTTCCTCTAAATATAACCTTCCTAATCTCTTAAACCATTAGCGTAATTAGTACCTAAGCGTATAACCCCAACGGGTAGTAGGAGCTAATGCTAAAAAAAAGTTAAGAAAATTCAAACATATTTCTTTGTGAACAATATTGATAACATTTTACTATATTATTTGTTTTATTATATCAAAAGTGACAGCTGCAGATAACATGACTTTATGTATGAATATATTAAAATCGTTTTAGTAACTTTAATAATTGCCAAATACCAAACTCAAGGTATATATAGCTTCAATATATTGTATGAAAGGTAATTTATATCTTTTAAATTGCTTCCCTCAGCTAGCATTAAAAAAACATTTCAAATAGTTTTTTCTAGGGACATTTAATACCCAAAACACCCCCTCTTTCTCGAAATTTCATTCTGGTTACAGCCTTAATGAAATGTATGTCTTTCCTAAAATAAATTACACGGTGCGTCCCTGGTTTTCATGATATTAAAGCTGGTCGTTGATAGTGGACTTGTACTGAATTAAGTAGGGAAACCTCTCCGGCGTGTGACCTTCCCGTGCAGACAGAGCGCGCGGTAACAGTTCGTGTCAGACGGTCCGTGTCGCATGTCACTTCACACGCGCGCGTTTGGTTGCGTGTGGGGTCAGGGACTTGCATGCGAGTCGTGGGAGAGTAATTAACTGCCGCGTTTTATTTGATTACCATCAGAACTTTTCAAACCAAGGTCAATAAAGGAATCCTCAAAGAGGTAGGGATGAAAAGATTGTGTTTTTTAAAAAAAATAGA
>CABFWB010002758.1:66249-97442 GCA_902151455.1 Timema bartmani | reverse complement strand
GCTCCAATATTAGTAACCGCAACTGGTGGGAGTAGCGGATCTCTGGTCTTTGGATGTTTTCAAAGCATAGAACTCCAAGCACTCGCTCCTATTGCCCTTGTTTTTATTTTATGTTTTTTTGGACCTCCTATTTCCTAAGGACGGTACAAAAGGTCTACCCATTTCACCGGGAAAGGTATTTTCACATATCTTCTAGAATTTTTTTGACTGCCACAATTGACATGGAACCAAATACTTTACATCTTTTACTAAGGAAGTTGTGCTATATATTTTTATCTCCAAGGAACAATACGGTTATTCTAACTGGGTTTGAACCCAAGAACATCAGGTCCTGAGACGAGCACTTTATTGTATTTATAATTTCTCACTCTATTTTATCGTGAATGCGGTTACATTCCTAGAGATTTAACCTTTATTTTCCCAAACTTTAGTGTAAATATAATAATTTCCCGGTTTTGGTAGTTATATGTGTAGCACAGGGAACAAGATTTACTAAGTAATCCATATTTTAAAATGTAATTAGCCTACATAGTTTGATGAAAACAGTCAATACTTTTTTTTAATTCCAAATTAAAAAAGACTAACATTATGGACATTGTGTGTGCATTACTTAGAATTAAAGAGTTTGGCAATACTCGGTGGATTAAAATCTCCTAAGAGAAAAACGAGTATGTTATTTAAATTTATGACAGCATAATGAAACGCTCACCATGCAAGTTAAAATTAACACTATGCTGGTGATGTCTAGCTTACAAACTGTTAGATAAAAAATATCTGTGCACACGAATTGCGGAACAGCTAATGCGGATACACACGAATTGCGGAACAACTCATCCGATGTTAGTAATACCCTTACGCGAACTTCCAAGTAAAATTTAAATTTATAATGACTTTGTTAAAAATGGAAAATGGAGGATTGATTAGTTTAATTTCATTATTGTTCTTTAGAGTTGTAGTAGGGAGAAATATACATTTATAATATAAGGAACGTACTTGGATGGTACAACTACTTAAATTGATTAGAAAAACATCTTTGGTCAATTAAATAAGATAAAATCAGAACAATAACATGAGGATAATTTATTCAAAGAAAAAATAATTTATCATGAATTAAGTCAAATAAAACAGGTACAATAAAATTTCTAAAAAATCATCATTAAGATTGTTAAAGTATTAATGTTCTGAAATAAACTGGCAGAAAACAAGGAAAGAATATAAGTATGTGCTAATTCAATATTTAAAGTAGTAACAGATTATAGGACTAACTGATAAGCAAAATAATAGTGGATTAAGGCAATTGACGTGATAAGATTTATTAATACTCTACAACGTTAAAGACTATAAAAGTTTTTATGACTGCTTGAAATAAAGCTTATAGGTTATAAGAAGGGTATTACTATACAAAAATTAATAGGTAAATTAGTATGTCAACAATAATAAACTTCTGAATATTTAAGTGAGCACAAACTCTTTCTAAAGTTAATAATACAATTTTGTCTGTCTCTGTGTATGTCTGTATTCCGTGGCTTCAAATCCAAAACCGTTAGATGGATGTTGTACAAACGTAATTATTGGATTTCATAGGGTTGTACTACAAAAGGCATTTTATTTTAACCTAATCCTGCATTTAAGGGTAGTTTACCGATGAGTTACTTTAGAATGACAAACTTTTCGAAAATATCTATAACGATTTTGTATGAATTGAATATCTAGGAATTGTTTGATATGATCAGCCTTGAATTTTTTGTTTTTGGTAAAAATTAGGTGAAGGGTAGCGTACGGATGGAAATCTTTGAAAATTCTATACAATACAAAAATCTCTCCAAAGATTTTGTTCAAAATGTATATCTGGAGATTGTGTACTATAGCAAATAACATTGTATAATTGTTTTTTGAGTGAAAACTCATGTATGGATAGTTTTCTGATGACCAATTTTCCAAAAACTTGAAATATTTTACAAACGGTTATAACGATTTTGTTCCAAAAGGAAATCTTAAGAGAGTTTGACATGTCATATAACACTGTTTACTTGCTGACGATTGATATTTCAAAAATTTTAAATGTTTTACAAATGGTTATAACGAATTGGTTTAAAACGAGTATCTTCGGAATGTTTGGATGTCAATTAACACTATATATATATATATATATATATAAAAAATTTTTACTTTCTCTTGACCCTTTGAAGGGAAGAGTATTGTTATCTAGCAAAAAAAATGAACTTAGCTATTAGATAAATGACGATGTTTTCTGACCCCAGAAACTGAAAAAGAGGTTTTTTTGATGCCGTCTGTTATGTTTATATCTCGGAATAGAGCTAAACTGTTTTACCGATTGGACTAAAACTAGTTACTTCAGGTTTTCATGAAAACCTGAGATAACTAGTCCCCCGCAAGGTGTTTTTGGCATTAAGTATCCAACCCCAAAATTAATGCTACCTTATTGACGAGGAAAAAGAAAAAAAGATCAGATCAAAATCCATTCCAACGATTTTGATTAGATTTTTTATCTACACACCATTAATAATTAGAAACAAAATGGACATTTTCATTTTCCCCTGAAAATTACTTTGATAGAAATATACAATAGTAGAAATTTTCAAATTTGATTATATCTTCGTAGTTATTTGAGGACCAAATAACTTATCATTTTAAAGATGCAGTACTATTATATATAAAACTCTTTAATTTGAAATATATTTTTATCAAAAAAAGTCTCATAGATATAAGCAAAAATACATTTTTTTTAAAAATTACTTTGAGATTTGAAATTTATATTTATGCTCTTTGGAGGACAGAGACATTCCTCTTTACTCAATGTTTCTGTAACATTGTATACTATTTCACTTATGTTCTTGTGTGGAGTGTTTATGCAACAATTTTTATTTTTTATTTCACAGATCCTACTAGTTTCTAGTAAATAAAATATCTCTATTTTATGAATAAAGAGAGGGAAAGTCTGTACGCCACTCTACAATTTATTTGGATAAAAACTAATTTATGGTTGCTTACTGATGAATGTTTTTTCAAAGAATGGAAATGTTTTTCAAATGACCCTAAGGATTTGGTTCCAAATGGGCATCTTAGGAGTGTTTTGAATGAAAAATAACCCTTTATGCTTGGTTTTGGGTAAAAATTCAATACAGGGACTAAAAATAATTATTTTAAATTTAAAAACTAATTGACGATATTTTTTTGACAGGTAAACCAAAAGAGGTAATTTCTATCTGTCTGTTTCTTTTGGTGTATTATCACCTGTTAATGAAACTACTCCTATTTTTTTTTCTGTCAAATGCAACAGGCTACACATTTATGTTTTAATATAAAAGTTGAGTGTTCATTTTCATGAAATGAAAAAGAGTATTTTACGTAGCTAATAATACTTATTAAAATATTATATATTCAAATATAGTTAGCATAAAACCAAGTATTTTAAATTAAAACACAATTTACAAAACAAAGCCTTTACCGGTGCTCACGTGGCTTTAAACGTCAATCTCATATTACAGTGTAATATTGGGGATGTGGAACTCAAAGTTCGAGCCTTGGCTAGGTGTATTGGAAATGGATTTTCAATTGTATTTTATCATGGTAGTTTTCCCATATTTGATCCAGGCTAATGTGGGTGCATTTACTGTAATATACCATCCTCATCATTACCTATTAAACTAAGCAATAAATTACCTTTGTGTTTTAGTAATAATATTGCACGTCTGAGCCACATCATTCACAGCCCAATAGTGGAAACATTAGCCAGTACTAATGTACCATTGCCCAGGGGTCGCCTGAATGTAATAATCTACATCCTTTCCATGGAAACTCTTTCAATGTCACGATGAGATGAGGCGAGGGTGGTTAGTGGCATGAGTTGTGGAACCAGTGGAAATACTTAAACTTAACTCAAACCTATCCAAAACTTGGTGACCTTTAGGTAAGCTGCCTCTCGAGAAAGATACCCAAGGTACCAGCCGGGAATCTAGCCCAGGACCCTCGTATCCAGGTGCACCACGAGGCTGGTTACCTTGGTGCTAAACGTACCACTAAAAACCTATTTTTAATATGGATCCCTCAAGTCGAAATAATTTTAAAGCAAACAAAGTGTATCCAATGAAAGAAAATGCCAATAATCGGGATTCAAAATAAAAAAAATTAATATCTTTTAGAATGGTATTGGTTCAAGGACAAGTATTGAATATTTAAACTCCACTTTATTGACAGTATTATATTGGTATATTCAGTCAGTTTTTAAAATCCATTTTAAGTTAATTTTTATTTAAACTTAACGCAAAAAAAACTAGGATGAAACGTGCCCTTAATGATCCCACCAACTTTTAAAAGAAAATAATTTTACACTGGTGTATTTCTTATGAGAATGGCAAATATAAAGCATAAAAACCACTAAAGCTATTTTAATTATCTTGAAAGGATATGTTGGGACTCTAATAAAAATGAACTATTTAATTGCGAAAGAGTGGTTAAATGTTTCCAACCACTAATATTACTCCCACAAGCTTGACATTTGACATTAAACGTCGATAGAAAAACGAGTAGTTCTACATTTATCTCTTTTTTTAAATAACATAACATAAAATAAAAGTTTTTGATTATATAATTATATAGTAATACATGATCCCTCCATTTTTGAGTGGACTGTATTTTAAAATAACAACCCCTTCTTAAATAATGTTTTTTTCTAAACGTGGGAAACTTGTCTCAAAAAATCCACTGGATAAATTCCTTAAAAAGCCGTTCAGCACCACACTTACGTTTTTAAAATTCCTTCTAATAGTCTGGTTCAGATATCACAAATAATTATCAGATAATATATTTTAAAATGATTGAAAACTAGCAAATTAATCTACAAATAATAAAGGTTTGACCTTGCAAGGAACATAATTAGTCTGTATAGGTAAGCAGACACATTTAAAACTGAACTAAGGTGTTGGAATACAAATATAACATGCATTAATTCCGGTTATATAATCATAGAGGAAGTGACCGTTATACACAAAGACGCGCGTCAGAAAGAGGTGGTCTATTATATGATCAACTACTTTAATTACATTATTTTGTGAATATAAATTTAAAGTAGCCGTTATCACGGGTGTGTGTAGAATACCCAAGTACTACATACTCCTAGACCATTCAGATGTTATCTATTAAACCACATCCTCTGAAGCAGCGGCCACAAATGAACGGGTTCTCAATTTGCACGTACAGGACAAGAGGTATTGTCTCAACATGGAGTGAAATCGGAAACTAGGCGGTCATTATTTGGCTCTCAATAATTATTTCTAGTTGCAGCTATTCCTTTCTATAAGCGTGCATGCATTTGTTCCTAACATTTTGCTGGATAAGTTATTTACCTGGTGACTTCCGACATTTGTATGCATGTTATTTTTAATTAATATTTAACTACCATGATTCTATTTTATAATTTATTTTTACTTTTTCTTGACCTCTCAAATAAAGAAGTATTGTGATCGTAGAAAAATTTAACTCAATATTTTGATAAATGTTGATGTCTCATGGTCACCTTAAACAGCTAAAGTGATTTTTACGATGCCGTTTGTCCGTGTGTCTCTGACTAGAGTCTAAGCCATTTACCGATTGGGCTAAAACTTGGCATCTAGGGTTTTCATAAGGTCCCTCCGAGGCGTTTTTGGAATTATACATTCAGCCCTATAATTAAGGCTTAGTTTCTCAAAATCCGTTCCAATGATGTTGATAGAACTTTGGATCCAGCCATTGGTTAAAATTGCAACAAAATGACTATTTTTGCTTTTCTATTTGAAAAAATTCATCAATGTAAGGGCATTTAAAAAAACCAGAAACTTACCATTTTGATCATTTTTCCCCAATTATTTGAGATACGAAATAATATACCATTGCAAAAGTGTTGTGCTATTAAAAATAAAACTATTTTAATTTGGAATATATTTTTATAAAACAAAGAGTTTCTGAGCTATTACCAAGCATATATATTTTTATGGACTACTTTGGCCTTTAATGGACATAGACGCTCTTCTTTTCTTAATGTTCTTGTAAAATTGTATAATTTATGCGCGTTGGTAAAGTGTTTCTGCAACAATGTATATTATTTAATTTAATAAATCTTACTAGTTTTTATCAAAGTCTATATTTTAAGATTAAAGAGAAATAATTTTTGTGTAGTGCACCGTAATATTTATAATATTATTACTATTACTACAATTATTATTACTATTATTACTATCATCATCACTACAAGTACATGCAGTATAAAGCTTGGAGACCACTGTAACTCAAATTTTAATATAAAAAATATCAGAGAGTATCACTATCTTGCTATCAATCTTTTCCTACAACTAGCGTTCAGAGAGTCACTCATGTTCCACCGGCACAATTTTAAACACCCTTGCTGCACCATTTACCACTAAACAAATTCCCAAAATCCACAATAGAACACTTGTCATTCTGTCATATTCTATTATTTGACATCATGCGTAGAATACAGTCATGGAAAAGCTATGATCACAATCACAATCACAATCATAATCGCAAGTTGTTAACGTATAAACAGTGCAAACAGTATTTTAATAGCCAGTATGTGTGTTTTTTTTGTACTAAAAGGGGAGGCAGGGTCCCATTCATTGTACTTTGAATTCCGGGCCGTGTGTATATTTGTCTATGATATTGTACTCTTGGCAACATGGGTTTTCACTGCACTCACTTGGGAAATTAAAGCTATAAACGCCATTTTAAGTGAGGCTGAGCCATGTTTTTTAACTCCTCTACTGCCAAGGAAGAAATTTATGTAGCTATCTTTTATTGGAGATAAGTGGTTAAACCAACCATTCGGCCTTTATTATGATATATTATTGGTTGAGAGTAGGAAGGTGGGAACGGGGTAGTTATTTAGAAAAAACTATATACTTTCTAAAAAGATTTTGTTATAAATGTGATTTTGTAAGTGAATAAAATACAATTTGATTGGGAATAGATCGTGTTAATTATTTCACTTAGATTTTTACTAAAACTATGTGGTTTATTAGTGCCCCCATCCTATTTGTCTGGAGACATGTAGGAATGAACGATCTCGTAAAATATGGGATGGATCGTAACCCTAATGAAAACGCCAGAAAGTTCTGTGAATGGCAACATCAGTTGCAAGCAATGTATTCTTAACAGTATTGATGAATTACTTTTTTCTATTACTGCATCTTATTACCTGTTCAAGTTTTACGCATGTTAGATAATTACTCTAGTGGAGAATGAGAGAGGAAGGAAGCATTTTAAAGGTAATCTACCCACATTTGCGCGGAAGGATTATAGGAAACCATTTAGGAAATCGACCCTTAGTAGACCAAAACAGGATTCAAACGCTGATCTCCCCGTCATCATTAAGTCAGTGTAACCAGTGTAGACCATTTGACCACTGAAGCGAGTAACTAATAACTTAATTATGTTTTCATATTATCAGGTAAAATAACAAAATAAATATAGAAAACTATCTTAGTTTGACATGACAAAAAGCACTAAACACATTGTCTATAGCGTCTTGAGCTTAAATAAAAGGAGGAGGGAGTACCAACTACTCCACTAATATTGACAACAGGCATAGATGAACTTGTAGAGAGTCCAGGAAACTCCCCAGGGAATTAAATAACTATGAAGTCACACTTCCTGGATGTCTAAATTAAGTTGTGCTGACATACCTTAAGTTAGTTGCTAAACTATAAAATACGTTTAGAACGTGTACTTTTCTAAATTCTTCCCGAATCTTAATATCCATCCAGGCTATTTTAATATTCACATTAGTAGTCCGAGGTTGGGGAAGATAGGCTTTCGGAATTAACTAATTAGGAAATACCCCCTGCCCCTTCTCAGTTTACCTGGCTGAGACCAAAGCTACAACATCTCCAGTATTGTAACACCATACGTCTATCCCACGTTCCCACATAAATAAATAACTCTAATTTATTTCAAATAAAAATACAGCTTCAATATCATATGATGGAAATCTACCGTTAAAAAAATAGTATCATTTCCATCACCAGTAAACTAATCCAGGTCCTATAGATTGAGAGGCGTTGGCAGGTTTTCTATAATTATCTAACGAGTTCAATCGTGGAAGTTCATACCATCTGTTAAAAGTGAAAGCACACAGCTTGGCAGGTAGGTGAGCATATATACTCCAACCTATGGCCTCCACAGCCTCAGCCCAACAATGCGAATATGTAGATAGCCCTGACGGAAAGTAAAACATGGCGTGATTAGATGCTGCAAATTGACGCTTGGCCCGTTCTGGTAGCAAGGCGCGGGGCTGTAACATATCAATCAGCTAGGAAATGTGGGATATCATCGTGAAATCCTGGCCGATTGTTGACACTCTGAATCGTGATTGTATTGTTAGACTCAATGACGTCGAGATCCGGTGTGAATATGACAACCCCTCCTTCCCATCATAATTCCCCTCTTATTGCCAAAACAAACATCCATCCCTTATATCCCTCTCCCCCTTTGGCATGGGTCCAAATGACTCACAGACTCAGATTAGAAATCAGTTTATGGGTAACAGGTACCGGTGAACACGTAGACAATGTCATCTTTCTTGTCTTGCCTGATTTTCCGATAGCAGTGAGATCAGGGTTTGAATCCCGGCAAGGAATACAGAGGAGTGCTTTTTTTTCCCCCTTCTAAACAGTTGTCCACTCTTTCTTCACACAAGTACAGGTAACATTCAATGTAGACTAGAATTGCCTCATCCCTAACCAAATTATTCTAAATATGCAGACTACCCAGAAGGACAATAAAACGTGGAAAATGAAGTAAATTATTTGTAAAAAAAACTCAATAGGAAATCAACCGACTCTTCATAATATTCCCATATACTTTATTGAGGATTGATTCAGGTGCTTCGCTTGTCTTCTTTCAAACTTTCTTATTTCCACTCTCTAGTGGGTGGTTGGAGGTGAATCACGTCTGGTTTTCTCGTAAAATGTCGGCAAATACGAGAACAGATCGGCGGGGTGGTAAAGAAGTTGTAATTCTGCCCAAGATGAGAAATTGCTCTATTTGTGATTTTTAGTTCTCGTGAAAGAAGGTCGTATTAAATAAAAGTTGTGGAAGGAACGAACCTATGCTAACTTTTCAACATAAGTTTCGAAGAGTAAATTATTATTTTAAAACTTAGGTGGAATGGAAGGAAACGTATGTTAATATCCTGCCGTATTTTTACAGTTTCTATAGCAAAAATAAATTTGGCCAAAGTAAATCAAATATTTTCTCATAAGATACATTTACATTTGACCAAAAATATCTTTTGTTATAAAAACTGTAAACATTATCGACCTTCGCTTGCATTTTGTTCCATCCCACTTTAAGATTTCAGTACTGCAGCCATGGATTTGGTCGCCAGAATAGGGAGTACAGGGTGTATATTCAAGTCGGATGCATTTTTAGAGGGTTTTTATATTGCCACGTTTGGCTGGATATTGAATGTGGTATCTACAAACATTCTTCAGGAAAATTTGTATTAATTCTCTTAAAACTGTTTCTTATCATTAAGTACACTTAAATTAATCTAAGAAACGTTAGCGCTAATGAGCTTAAATATAAATGGTATCAAATAATAAATAATTATGGGTTGAAGGGGTTAATTAAACTTACATTTTATAAAAAATATCAACACACGGTCTACAAACTAACTTAATTTTAAATAATAATTAAAACTATAATTCAAAATAAAATCTTAGATAAGTGAAGGTATCCAGGAAAAAAATCGTACTAGCAACAAGAGAACAATTTTCTTAGGAAATATTATCAATGGAATCTTTGCAGATTCCAACATAAATTTAATAGATGAAGCTAAATTTAAAATGCTATAGAACGTGAGATTTAACAATCTACGTGACAAAGCTAAGAATCTTGGGTCCTGACCCCCACACACACAATGTATTGGTTTCGTGATGGGTCTAGGAGCTTCTCACGCAAACTATCAGAGAACAGAGTTACAGTAATGTTGCTTTGTTTGACCATATCAACTCCATAACTTATGTTTAAAAATGCAGCATTGGTGAATATGGTTACATGAGTGCTGTTCTCACTGATAAATAAAACAGTGTATCTGCTTCAAAGCTAAAAATAACAAGAATAAAAAAAAGATACAAAGTGATATTTCATTGATATTAAAATACTATAAAATTGTATTCGATTAGAATTAAAATTCTATAAAATAATCATTTACAATGGTTAAAATGTTGCAGTAATTGTTGTTTAATTTAATTAAATCTATGTAATGATAATATTTTTAACAAATTTACTAACAATTAAATTTGAAAATTTCCTTTTATTTTCTAATCCAATAAGTGACAACTTGACTAATAATAGTTCCGTTAGACATTCGGACAAAGGATCAATCTCGTTTAGTTCGAATTTCCAGTTACATGAAGGTTGGATTTCGAATCTGAGCCAATCACACCTAGTTTATTCCCACCCAAAATTGTTTTTCTACTCTCTTTCTCTCTCTGTTTCTCCAATAAAATTTGGAGTATACTTCTTTTAAATTGTACCCTACTCATCTCCGTACCATTATTGTACACGTCATATATCCTGATAGATAGCCGTCCTAGCTCTATGGATTACACTATGGTCCTGTCGTATTGGCTCCAATATAGTAACTGATTACCAGAGTCGACAGAGTGTACCCTACATAGGAGTACAGCCAGTATGATATGGTACGGTACACCACACAGACTTTCTCTCACTATTAACTTAAAATATACTCATAAGATTTGTGAAATGAAATACTAGATCTATACATTGTTGTAGAAACAGTGCACCAAAGATCATAAATGAATTATTATACACTTTTACTTACTTACTCTATGGCATTTGAAACTAGGAACACTGTTATGGAAAAATTGAGAAAAGAGAAATATTTTTGTCCACCAAAGAGAATAAAAATCAAATTTATTTTTCAAGATTTGATTTAAAAGGTTTATATATTTGATTATAGCTCAGACTAATGGTTTTATAAAACTAAATTTACTATAAAAATGTGTATCTTTAATAGTACTACCATGATCAAATATTTCATAGCTCAAACAATTGAGGAGAAATGATAACAATTGGAAAATTTTCCTCTTGTAAAGTACCCTCAAAGTCAATTTCATGAGGAAATGAGATTTTCCATCTTGTTTATAATGATAAACAGTGTCTAGATATAATATTTAATCAAAATCATTATATAGAATTTTGATAAAATCGATCTTTCCTCTTTATGCCCTTCAGTAGACTACCCCTAAATTTAGGGTTATACCTCTAATTCCGAGAATTCCTCAGGGGAACATCATAAACACCCCAGATACCAAGGTATAGCCCAATCGGTAAAATAGTTTCGGCTCCAACCCATGGTACAAACAGATAAACAGATAAATGGCATCGAGAAAACCACTTTATTTGTTTCAGGGGTTCATGAAAGTCAACATTTCATAATCTCGAGATCGAACTTTTTGACGATCACAATACTTTCTCTCCAAGGTGTCAAGAGAATTACTGATGATTCATATAGAGGAATTCCAAGTCATTTAATGGAATAAATGGTACGAAGCTTTTTATAGTCATGACTTTTCAAGTGGTAACAGCCCAAGTGTCCTAAATACATTGAAAACGAACAAACCGACCTCGGTAGCGTAGTTAGTTGACGCGCTGATAGTTTCGTGTTGAGCTAGACTGCAGAGGATGGAAAGATTGAGGTTCGAATATAGGTCGGAAAACTGGATATAGTTTTTCCTAAATAATTTTCCACCTTCCCTCTACGCAAATGCGTGTTCAATTGATCTAAATTCAAACTTCCTATTCCTAATCCATTAGCGTAATTAGTACTTAAGCGTATAGCCCGAACGGTTAGTAAGACGATGTGGTAAATAAAAAATAAAATGAACAAAAGCATTAGAATAATCTCGTATTTCACTGTAATAGGGATATATACCCCTATTGCCCTTATACCTCTAAAGAGATAACTCCACAAGGCTTCTGTGATCCATAATGTGACATCATTTTAACAACTGATGGCGGCATGGATAAGCTTTGTCATTTCCCAGGCAAGCTATTGACCCTAATATTCGAATTATATTGCAATTCGCATCCATAAATATGCTCATCTGATGATCATAGCAAAATAACATTTATATCCAGTATGTCCAACGACACAAAAGCAATTTCTGAGCGAGTAAAAGCTCATTATATTGTAAATAGATTATAATTTTATCATCCACTTAAGTATTAAAAAGTGGAGAAAGAAGTATCCTACAGTAATTGTTTGATAGAGAATCTCAAAAAATGAAATGCTACTATCAAGAATAGTGTATTAACTTTCAGTTTGTATTTTATTTTATCTTCATGCGTCAATGTTGACAATGTCTGAGGTGTTAGAGCTCACAATATACTGGATATCAAGTCGAAGTTGAAATATCGAAGGTTGTTTCACTGATGATATATTCCTATGCCTAAATAATGCGAATGCGGATGCACTTCTCGAAAACTAACGTCCTCTACTCCACCTCTTAGATTATGTCACTAATTAATAAATAAGTTAATAAAACTAATAGTTAAAAATTAAAAGATTAATACGATTATGCGAGACACGTAGACTACAAACTAAATATCGATCTAGGCTACCCATGACACCACGCGTCCTTTTCACTGGAAGTCCTTGTTCGGATATACCATTTGCGGTATCACCTGTTCGTACCTCAGACAACCTGTTTATTATAATACCTTAATAGCTCTCAATATTCGCATTTCATTTAAAGTCGGGATATGGGAGGCATGAGAAAAGGTTAGTGTTTTTGCTGTTTTTATAGTTAAACCTTTTTTTTTAAATAAATCAAATAATTCTCCAATAGAAACAAAGAGTTTAGTTTTCTTCAGAAAGTGACCTTAACATGTCTTGAATATATGGTAAGAGTTTCCTGGAATTTAATGACAACTTTTTTTCTTTATTTAAAAAGTTTCTAGCTATGTCAATATTTTATTTATTTTGATCAAACAAATGTTTTGCTATAAAAAGTTAAAAACACTGGAATTTTCTCGCGTTCCCTATACCCCACCTTAATGGTCGACGGTCCAGTAATTTATACTACGTTCGGGCACCAGGTAGCTAGGTGTCATATCATTAAGTTATTTTGTGCAAAACAGATATATTATTAATTGACTTGGTTTATTTACCAAACCACATCATAGATTATAATATTATAAAAGGGAAGTTAAATGCCCATAACAGGGTGATAGTTTATCACACCACTGCAGCAGTCAGAATACCTTTTACACCTCTGTCACTTTTGGCTATCAAAATCGTAATGCCCTTTCCGGTTAGAGTCATAGGGGTTAGCTCAACAACTCCACGGCTCTCAAGGAAGGGCCAATATTAGAATCTAGCCTAGCACAGTTTTTCTTTAAAATTTCTAAAAATAACCGTTTCGAGGATATCTCATTTTTCTTATTTCACTAAAAAAATGGTTTAATACTCAATACCAACAGGATAAGATTATTTTTTCTATACAAACTCCTTAAAAATAGCTTGAGAATCTTTACAGGGTTTAAAACCAACTTTTTCTCCTGTACAGCAGTTCTTAGTCTTGTTTTGAGGCAAAGATCAAAATATTGCAAAAGAGGAACGAAAGCCATTTAATTCGAATAATTTAATAGTACATGTTTATTTTAATCCTTCTATACAAACTGTCCCGCCAAAGGTGGTGCATAGGTGAACAAAAGCGTGATTTCTAGATTATTAGCATGCTCAAATTATAGGGGAGTTCTAAGGCCCTGCCTACTGGCTGATTTGAAACTCTCCATGCAAACTTTTATGTGAGCTAGGGAACACTAAAACAAACATTTTCGCTAAGGAATGTATATCCGCAGTATCACCCATTAGGTGTTAGTGGGTGTTGTTGATACATCAAGGAAAGGTGGAAGGTGTGAACAAAATTTTTATTTACATCCATTTACAGCGCTATCATGCACGTTTACATGGAATGTTGCAGTTCATACGTGCAAATATTTGGTGGTTCAGCACAAGTCTGTTAGGATACCGTTCACGGTACAGTCCTACAGCAGTTCTTCCATTTCCATCGGCAGTCCCACCAGATAGATGCCTGACAGCCATCTCAAAATCCATGAAATAATGCATGTTAGATTTATTTATATTATTCGGTCAGACATGTCGTGAGAGCGTAGCCTTTCTGGCAACACAAATATTTTTACATGCATTTCTAATACGAGTCTTTATATCTAGCATATCCACTACGTTCAGACACGTTGCGAATCATACATGTACCGTCCGAAATTGTCGGCAAGAATATTTCATCTACTACGATACGTGTCTGTGCTTATCTGGTCTTGTCTGAAACGGTACGCAAACATAGAATAAATTATCTTCAGTCAGTATTTGGTTTACAGTGATTACGTTCTGTCAATATTGGTGTCTCTGTGATGTATCACGAGAAGCTAATTAAAAGTTTTAAACAATTAAATATTTTATATAACCAAGAAAGACAAACGTTAGCAACAAAGAGAAATGGAAATTAGCCTGGAAAGAGATAGGGAAAATTCTAAAGCACACAGATACGCTTATATAATTGTTTGGTTTTTTCACAATCGTAATGATGAACAAAAACTTGAAAAATATAATTT
This sequence comes from Timema bartmani, assembly GCA_902151455.1. Taxonomy (NCBI): domain Eukaryota; kingdom Metazoa; phylum Arthropoda; class Insecta; order Phasmatodea; family Timematidae; genus Timema; species Timema bartmani. Next base: position 82,766 of record CABFWB010002758.1, on the reverse strand, counting down.
GACTTAATTTTGGTTATCAATACAAAAATTATCATCATTCAGTTTTGTCACCACTCAATACTTACAAATGTACTATTGAAGAAGATAGCAAATGTATATTTTATATGAAAAGCTATCATATTACTGCTGCCACATTGTAATAGAAGATTTTGTGAACTATCCCCTAAAGTTTCTTTATTAGAAGGCATATCAAAATGTCCTGTTTTTATAATGTAATTAATATACACTTAGTTATATCACTTTGTCAACGTGTCCTGGCTTTAGTAGAATCGTTCTGTTATACAGACTGAACTTTTGTGAAATAGGTCCAAAACCATTGTCTGATACTCTTCTTGCACGAGAGTGATGGCAGATGTAGTATTGTTTTTTAACGTCATTAAGTTGTGTTTTATGATATGGTCTTAACAGGTGAGTTTTCAGAGGAAAGATTCATATGACACAATTACGTGAGGTAAAACGGTGTTTGTATTTGGTAACTTTTTTTTATCTCCATACACAGTTAGTTAATCAAGTACAAAGGATTTTCCCAGCCTCGAAATGACGAAAATGCCCCCTTTACTATTTTTTTCCTTATAATCCAACATCTACAGCTATAAATCTATAGCTATCATCTAAAAGCGTTAAAAAAACAATAGAAAAAGTTTTTTTACAGTTTAAATTTAAGGCAACACTATTAAATGGAGCCCTAAATGTGCCATGTTTACCATCTTGTGCTCCAATGCAATTAGGAAAGTTCCAAGTATTCCAGAGAGAATGAGCTATTTCAAGCCATTATTTTCGGTCAGTATCACCGTGATCTCAGAGTAGAGAGGTAATTACATACCTCAATCACAATATTTGAAACAATAGTGTGTTCCAGTCGATAGATAAATTATAAATATATATGTATATATGTAGGAGTCACTAGTGTCAAGAATCTGGAGCAATAATAAACTACTTTTTTATGCACTATAAATTTTCTATAAACAATTCTTTTTACAAAATTTCGTATCTCGTCTTTCGGTTACGCCCAGATAATTATAATTGTACTATTTTTTTTATGATCTGAATGCAAGAAATAATGAAATAATCCAAGATATTATTTTAGAATAGCACTAAAGAAAATAAACAAAACGAAGCCAAGTTGCAAGTAAAATTAAAAAATGCAAAATTTGAAGTTTTTTTTTTTTTTGCCTTCCTATATCAAAGAACAAGAAACAATTAAATCAGTTAATGTTGAGTTAAGCAACAAATTTGATAGNTTTTTTTTTTTTTTGCTTTCCTATATCAAAGAACAAGAAACAATTAAATCAGTTAATGTTGAGTTAAGCAACAAATTTGATAGTGAGGTTAAGGACGCATCAAATTCTCTACTGTTAGAACAATAAACTCATTATGAATCCCCTAGTAAAAAAACATTAAAAAACTGTCATCAGCCAAAAATAACTGGCATCAGTATCGTCAAACCAATCATTTTACTCTAAAAGAAAAATAAATGTGTCAGATACTGCTCCTTCTTCTTCTTCGTCGATAATTTATATAATAAATAGCAAAAAAGAAAATGCAGACCAAGGAATGAACAAATATGGCATAGTAGCAACTGTAAAAAAAATTATAATAAAGTTATGTAAAGGCAAGAGTATTTTTTCACAATTAGAAGTTTGCAGGGAGGATTACGACCGCTACCCTCAACTTCCCACNCTCTCGCCATATTCCTCTGATGCAGTCAATATCACCACAATCCCTTCACACAAATAAAGAGAACAATTTAAATGATATTCAGTTTTATGGGGACTTTTGCTCTCATTTAAATGAAAACTAATGTATCTTAAATCTACGAAAGTAAATATATCAAAATGTATCTTTGCATAATACAATTTTGTTACTTACCTCAAACATAATGAAAGTTTTTCTTTTGGTTGTATAGCCTGCTTGTATGTTGTGTCCTGTTTTTTGAGAGACTTTTCTATTTTTCCTTACACGTGTAAAACGTACCCAGGCATCCGAAAATATTGATAAAACTACTGTTCATCGTCCATCAATTTACTGTTGTCCAAAATTCTCCTTGAATCTTTCCTTTCTTTAACATTTTATGAATACTGAAACGACGATTATGACGATTTTGCTCTTCATCTAACAATAACACAATCAATCATAAATATTATATTTATAAATGAGAGAAAATTTTAACAAATTAAACCAAGGATTACAAATGTCAGTGTCGCAATCCGTCAGGTATCTGATATTATAAATACCTCCTGTATATGTCAGAACGCACCGTTTCTAGACCGGATATTATAAATGGACAGACGTACGAAGTCCGCATTACGATTGATGCCGGCAGAAACGAGTCCTTTGACGCACCGCCCAACAGCGCCCTCTAGTACCAAAGGGTGACGTCTGCGGACATACTTACATTCGTTAACGGAAAAGATTTGTTTTAGTGTTCCCCATCTCCCATTAAAGTGTGTACAGAGAATTTTAAATCACTCAATGTGCTTTACCTGAAATACTGCGTTGGTATTACAAGACCACTCCTCTGAAGAGTTATTGAAGACCCCCGCAGTGCAACTGAGTGAACTATGTGTGGCTTTTTAAGCAATTTTCCAATTCTCTCGTTACATTAATAATCAAGCATTTCCTTTGAGCTGAAATCATCCTATTCTAAATTAAATTAATTATTTTAACAATCCCTCTAAATCATGTAAATAAACATAAATAAAACTGTATTAATGTGATTGAGAACGATTTTATTCTTTAATACAATCAAAAAATCTAAATCTATGCAGTTGAATACTAAACGGGATTATATTGTTATATATATATAAACTCCACGTCTTACTACCCTTTCGGGTTGTACTCCTATGTACCAATTATGCTAACGGGTTAGGGAGGAGGAAGGTTGAATTTAGAGCAAGTGTACTCACATTAGCATGGAGGGTTAAAGAGGGGGAAACCACTATGGAAAAAAACCGTAGTATTTTAGACCGGGATTGAACCACGATATTCCCGCCATCAGCACTCTAGTTTATTGCGAGAGTGACGCCTTAGACCATGCTGCCACCAAAGCGGGTAAGTAATAATAAGAAGAAGAAATATTACATTATAAAACTAATTAGTCTAATCTGTATTAATATTAAACCAATGTGATTGTCTTATCTCATGTTTGCGTCTGTCTCAACCACCAGATAAAACAGCCATCGAACCAGGCGTCACACTGGGTTGCGGTTCTCCGCCACATTCTATTTTTGAAAACAATGAAACTGACAAAATTGAAACTGCTAAACAATTTTTAAAAAATGAAAATCAATTATTTGAGAATCAAAATATGTTTATTTTGATCCTATTTCGCTGTTGTTGAGTGAAAAATAAAGAAAACCGCTCAAACGGGCAAAATAATTATTATTATTCATCGGATTTATAAATTTAATTTTCACATCCTCTCTTCACGCTGATGTGGGTGTAATTTCTACTAATACCTATCTCATGTTAACCATTATATTAAGTTGCTAATATTCCTTGCGTTAATAATGGCAAAATAATGTAGTGAAACACAGGGACGAGATATACCTATATTATATTAAATGTATTAGTTTGAAATTATTTTTTTATTACTGTGTCTTACTATACGGTCGGGCTGTACGCTTTTCACCTAGTTACGCTAATGGTGTTAGGTATTATTAAGGCTATATTTAGATTATGTGTAACCAAATTTTCGTGGAGGGAGAGTGGAAAACCATCTTGGAAAAACAGCTCTAGTACACCTGACCGAGATTCAAACCTCGATTTCCCCATCATCAGTCTAGTAGTCTAGTATACTAGGAAAGTAGCGCGTTAGATCATGCGGCCACCGAAGCGGATAATTATTTGTTCACAAAAGCATCAGTCGCTTCTTTGAACCCATACACAACTTTGAAAATAAACAAACAAACAAACAAACAAACGTAAATCATACAAAAACAAAGTACTCTATTATTAGCATGAATGGGACAGTATAGTAGGTTCCTTCAAGCATAAAATAATATACCCTAATATTAAATTGTGTATTATTTAGTTCGCGCAGCTCATAAAGTTATAGAAGTAAACACCCACTGCCAAGAATAAATTACGTCCCAAGCCGGAGTTTTTTCAACATAAAAAAAAATCTGAAATAGAAAAACTAAAAATCAATTTGGGGGGGAAAAAGAGATGATGATTCTGATTTCTACTTTACCCTACCCTCTTCAATTTTTCAAGCAAAGTTAACCGATCAAAAAAAATGATGAGAAAATGGGGGAGGGGGTGAACGCTTGACTACACAAAATACGTATTAATCTTATTTTATTTATTTCACTCGATTCCCAGAAAAGGAAAGGAAATAAATACAAAGCATGTGACACACAAAATATTTTTTTTATAAAGAACCATAGTGAAGTTGTCCCATTTATTTCTGTACTTTTATTCCAGTCACTTTTATTTAAAGTTTTCCAGATCTCAGATTTTCCTGGAAATATATATTTTATTTTTTAGCACCACATCTTACTATTTGTTCAGGTTATACATGTGTGTACTAATTACGCTAATGATCTAGGGCCAAAGAAGGTTGAATTTAGACCAGGTACACCCGCATTTGCGTAGACAAATAGTGGAAAACAATTTTTGAAGCCCACTCTCAGTAGACCCGACCTATATTCGAACCTTGATCTTCCCGTCATTGGCAGTCTTGTCCAACACTAGACTGACACCTTAGACTATGCGGCCACTAAAGTATATCCCTGAAAATATAAAGGTTATCTTCTCTATAAAAATAAAAGTTATAGTGCACCGTAAATAATTTATTTCTCTTCAATTTTATAGCAGAGATATTTACTAAAATCTCGGAAGATTTGTGAAACTAAAATATTATACACTTTTGCATAAATACTCCAGCATTAAGCGTTAATGTAATAATATACAATGTTACAGACACATTGATAAAAGAGGAGCATCTCTGTCCACCAAAGAGCATAACAATCAACTTCATAATTCTAAGTACCCCATAAAAATATAAATGTATGCTTATAGCACAGAGTTTATTGGTTTTATTAAAATAATATATTCCAGGTTGAAATATTCTTAATTTTAACAATACTGTACTACAGAATTATAATGACAAGATGTTTCATGCCTGAAATAGTTGCGAATATTTGATCAAAAGTTGAAATTTCTGCTTATGTTGAGTCCCTTAGAAATCATTTTCACGAGAACACAAAATTGCTATTTTGTTTAAGTGTTAAACAATGCCTAGATACAAAATTTAATAAAACTCGTTAAAATGGATTTTTATAAAATCTATTTTATATATTTTGCCATTTAGTGAACCATCCTTAATTTTATGGATAGATATATATAATTTCAAAAACCCCTCGGGGGAGCTTCTGAAAACCTTAGATACCAAGTTTTAATCCAATCGATCAAATGGTTTAGGCTCTCATCCGAGATACAGACAGACAGACAGACGGCATCGTAAAAAACACTTTTTTCTGTTTCAGGGGCTCATGAAACATCGACTATTATCAAAATCACAAATTCGATTTTTTTGACGATCACAATATCTCTTTGAAGGGCCAAGATAATATCAAAAAAGAGAATAAAATTAAAGTTGGATGACAATGTACGTGAGTCAAGATATATGTTTCATATTATTAAAGTGTTTACAGCAAAAACAATTTTTTTTTTAAATAAACAGAATATTGCTCTTATTTCTACCTTTACTTTTATTTCCGCACATTTATTTAAAACTCGTCATGTACATTTTGTTTGCTCTAAAAAGTAGAAAGTTTACCTTGACAAGCCACATAGTGACATAGCTTATAAAATAGAGCCATAGTGTAATTAGTCAAGGTAAACTGAGTGAATAGAGTGTGATTCAAACAGAGATTTCTTTAAGTGAAAATAAAGTCTTTTTCAAATTCCACTATACTAATAACTGTGAGTCAACAACTGATTAGATTGTTATGTTTAGAAAATTAAACTAAACTTTTAAAATAAAGGCACAAACCCATTTAATTTTATTTGCTTAGAACAGTATTTGTTGCAAAGATGACAAAAGAAAATTACCTTAAAGTGGGGATGTAAGGTACGCAAGAAAAGGTTAGTGACTTGCAAATTTTATTTATAAATTTTTTTTGGTCAAATTAAATAAAATCAGTACAAATATGGAATTAAATTTTCTTCACGTGGTGATCTCAGTATGTATATAACATCTGTCAAAGATGTCCTGAAATTTAATGACATATTTTTCTCTTAATTAAAAAGTTTATCATCTACTGCCGCTATGCTCATGATAGATATTCAAGAACTGTTCTATTTTTTACCACCGCATTTTACTTCCCGTTCGGGTTGTACGCCTATGCACTAATTACGCTATTGGGTTAGGGATTAGGAAAGTTTAATCGGGAGTAAGTACACCCACATTTGCGTGGAGGGAGAGTGTAAAACTATTTAGGGAAAACCACCCTAAGTTCATCCGACCGTTATTGAACCACGAGCCTAACACTAGACTAGCGTTATAGACCACCTAGACACCAAAGCGGGTAATCAACAATTGTTGATGTCACCATGTAAAGATAATTAAACTCTAAGTTTGTAATGAAACAATATTTTTTATTTTGGCCAGAAAAACTGTAAAACCTTTTCTCGCGGTTACCTAAATCCCTACAATATTCAGATTTCCTTTCAATCCAACCAAAAAAATAGCTTTTAGACTGAGAAATTTGAGAATTAGGCTAGAATTTTTTATTCATCAACTTTAACATTAACTTTTGTAATCAATACATTCAACACCAAAGCTAACAATGACTTAATCTGAAAGGTGGGTTTTGGAATAGTAACTTAATGGAAGCACACCAGCGTTAGATTGGAAAAAGAATGGTGGCGCCACATTTATAAATCACAGCTGGATAACCACCTCCAGTACACACGTCCGAGATTCAAACCTGTCAATCTCCCCAATACTAACAGTCCAGATTGAACCACGTGATGGGATTCGCAGTGACAACATAATATATGTGCTTAGAAAATATTGTTTAGCACATCAATAAAAAAATCACGTGGACTAAATATGAAACTCACATATTCTGGCTTGCCAGTGACTGATAGGTCGGGATTCTAGTGCCGACCTGATATCCTCGGGGTGGTTTCACCTTAATAGTTTCCCACTCTCTATACAAGCAAATTTAGAGATCCTGACCAATTTCTACAATCCTCATCCCTACATTTGAAATAAATTCGTGCCCGGGCTATATCACTCTTAGCCCAATTTGTGGAAAGGTTCGCGGTTACTAATGTATTGTTGCTCAAAGGACGTCTGAATGTACTAATCGTACATCCTTTTCATGGAGGCTCTTTCCCTGTCCCGATGAGATGAGGTGATGGTGATAGTGAGTAAGAGGGTGTGGAGTCAGGGGGAAAACTCAAAGATAACTTAAGCTTAATTAACTAAACACTGGTGACAGAAGGGGTGATTCCCATCTATCCCGGGACTTTTTGTAGTCAGTTTCACTGACCGCCATACCACGCGGCCAGCTATCTCTCCTTACACTACTAAGAGTTAATAAAATGACTGTATGAATAGTGAAATGCGGAGCAGATATACAAGATGTACCGTGGACATGAGATACAAAAACAAGGTATAGTTATAGTCATGTTTGTAATCAAAAAATGTGTAGCTGATTAACATTATGGGAAATGCTCAAAATGGCCAACTTCGGGCTAAATACAAGAATTTCATTAGAATGCATTTCTTAAAAAGAATCCGGCATTATACAACTCGACGACTGCAGGATTGCATTCAGGCTTAAGGGGGCCATTTTGAGCAACTCCTATAACGTTAAGCAGTTCAACATTACCTGAGTACAAACATAACAACTCGGAAACAAGTTCAAATTGAACATATGTTTATATGACATTTTCATTTATTTTGTGTCTCCCGTAAACCGCTAAAGTGTGTCCCACGTGTTACAGTACATCCTGGTATATATATATATATATAGAGAGAGAGAGAGAGAGAGGGATGGAGAGGTAGGGTGTTTAATGGTGAGATTCATAACCCCAGAGGGAGACCATTTCATCCAAGACGATGTCACCGAACCGTCTAATAAATTGGTCGAGCGCAAGTTTTTTTTTAGGTCGATTGAGGCAGAGAAATGAGGCTGAACGAGCCCGTACCGTTCCGTTCAACGATTCCGTCGGTCTCCCGCAGGTGTTCGTGGGGTGTAGGGAGGGTAAAGCAGGGGGTCACTTCCAAACGACCTTCAATTCCTCAGATACGACGAGGACCATCGTTACTAAAGAGGCTTGAAAAAAATATAAAAAAATGGAAGTTTTAAAGGGAAAGAAGGCAAGTGAGAAATCCCGAGTTGTGTAGTTTACATTTCAGTTCAATCGATCGAACCCCGTCCTAACCATCACTGCCAAACTAGAAGAGACAAGACTAACACCTTATGTCAGGCGTGTTAACCTCTCATACTCCTATCACCAATAATGGTGCTAGCTACACGATTATCCACGCACGGAATCACTGATGTATTTCGTCAGCGGGTAGTTTTTACTATTTAATTGTTTACGGCCATTTAAAAATGTCGTGTTTGAATCTACCTAAAAGGATATGCCATTGGGTAGGTTCTAGATTTAATAGTTATTAATCATGCCCGTACTGCTGGTAGCGTTGTTGAACTAGTCTGAATCGAAATAGACTAGAATACCGATGACGGGAAGCTCTAGGATCAGGCCACGAACAGTCTATAGTGAAGGTCAGTTTTCAGTGCATGGTTTCTACATTCTTCTTCCAAACTAGTTTGTGTGCATTCCCTCTACATTCTACCTTCACTCCTACCTTATCTATAATATTTAAAACGTGAAGTGACTCCTTTCTAAAATTATTCCCTTATTCCTATAGTACCGACATATCTCCTTCTTGACAGGCCTCTGGGTCTATTGATCAGCACCCCTGGTTACTGATCTAAAGGTCCCAGGTCCGATTCCCGGTGGTAGCATAGGTATTTTTCCAGAAAGGTAAACTCTTCTTATGGTGACCATGGTCTGGTTAAGTAGGATTAAGCTAGGTCTAAGATTTCCTCTGGCTCCACACCTTCATAAACACCGCCATCATGCCATCTCATTGCGGGTATGATTGTGTAGACAACCTCCAAGATAAACCCTGCACAACGTTATGTTCTCACAAAGTTGTCAAAAGTCCACTCACACTGGGACTGAACTAGATACTACTGCTTCTCTATCGGTCAAATATTACATACGCAAAAAAAAAAAAGAGCTCCTTCTTTAAATGAAAGCTGAGAAGCCAAGGATGTGATATAAAATAAATTCTAAGATATTCAAGGGTGGAATTTTTTTGATTTTGGCTTTAAATTAGAATATAAATATGTATTAGGTCTACAAATAAATTATTTGATTTCCCAATTTACATTTCTAAGATCTAAAGTTTATAGATGAATGATGTTTTTGCCAAAGTGACACATGATGTGTCAGCTAGCTATCCTTGAGGTAAGACGCAGATAAAGGAAATGGATTTATTTCCTTGTAAAACAAATTTATTTGCATATACTAAACCATTGGACCACTTATAAATGTAAAACAACTATCATACAGTAGTTTTACTTAAATTTTCAATAGAAATTTGCTCCTTCAATATTATGTAGGTGTTTATTATATAATTTTAAACGAAACATTTAAAACTATTTTTACTGTAATTCTAACATTGTGTATTTATAATGAGGTTCCCCTAGTAAGAGACTTATAAAATGATTTATAAAAGCCTGGATTGGTAGCAGGACATAACCATAGTGTGGGTACCAGAACCTCTTCTGTATTGTAGTCTGTAGAGCATAAGTTTTATATTTAGAATAATGTGAACAAATCGTATTAATGTATTTATTTTTTGCGCTCAAGTCACCATAACCTAATTACATTATTGTAACAAATTTGAGTAATAAATAATTTTAGTGGAACTGCACACGAGTAGGGAACCATTTATAGAAAGCCATCCTCATTAAATTCAGGCGTGTTCCGAGCCCAAATCTTACCGCGACTGGCAAACCAGACTGTCGGGGGTGGATTGTGTTAGAAAACACCTTTAATGGCGTTGTCTAGCCGTGACATCACGGCAAATCAAGAGAGGATTTCACATGTAGATGTGTTTACGTTTTATTCGGCGAGTTTTAAAGATGAACATTCAAACCAAAACTACACATTCTTAATTAATTACTCTACTGGAGCAACTTGGTGCAAATTGTTGCAAGCTATTGCAACAACAACAACAACACGGTTGTAAATGAAAAGTTAGCGTTTCTTGATGCTTGTTGGTGTAAGTTGGTGTGTGTGTTGTATTATGTTGATGTTGCATGCAACAAAAGTTGGCATATGTTGCAAGTATCCGATCGAAGCGATAAAGATCAAAAGTAAATATAAAACAGAGACCAACATTCAGTCGCATAGACAAAATATTTCTTCTCTTGGACGGTTTGTTTGAATTGAGACCGGCAAATGTTGTGTTGTAATTATATAAAAAAGTTGGACTAGAGGGATGGACATAGAATAAAAATATCAATATTTTTAATAAAACATTTTATTATAAACTTTATATTATAAAACATTGTATTAAGATATAATTATAATATATTGAATTTTTTGTTCGATTTTGCTCTATTTTTTCCATATAGCTCAACTATATATTTAACTAGGACTATCTAAGAAATAGATTGTTTTGAAATATTGAATAAATACATCAAGCTAAGGTCGCCAGTCACTAAAAGTCGGAGCTAATCGTTCTTGAGGTGAAGTTTGTGTCTGCTTCTCGTTATTATCGGTTCAGTCCTTCCAAGTAATAGCTCCATGTCAGAGAGAGACATAAGCATTAGGTTTTTAAAGCTTCCATCCTTACGAAGTTCTCCACATATGTCATCTTTCTTCAAATACTGCCAAGGATGGGGCGATCAAGGTTCGAATCTCGGTTGGGTGAACTGGGGTGGTTTTCCCCTAGTGGTTTTCCACTTTCCCTCCACGCAAATGCGAGTTCACTTCCTCTCAATTCAACCTTCCCAATTCCTAATCCATTAGCGTAATTAGTACTTAGGCGTATAACTCGAACGGGTAGTAAGACGCGGTACTAAATAATAATAATAACAAAACTTCTCAAATATTTAAGTAATTTATTTCCCCCATATGCATTACTTTTTTGAAAACTTGGGCAAACTCAACATTTATGCTTTCATTTTGGATGTGTACCTGCAAACATTACTACACATGCAGCGGCTGCCACTAAAATATATTATTCGTCCCACATGTTGGCACAAACTATTAACACTGTTTTTTCAGGGGAGACACGGTGTTGCATCTAGTTGTAATTAACAACAACATGATACAACAATGTTGCGCCAGTGTGGAAAGTTTGATGACTGAAGTTGACTAAGAAATTTTCGAATGTGCAACATCTTACAGCTTAGTGCAACACAACACAACACAACACAACACAACACAACACAACACAACACAACATAACACAAAAGCTGCTCTACGTTGTTTCAGTGGAGACACAGCTTTACAGTGTCACAACATTATTTTTTCAATATTAAATTAGTTTTTTGTAAAAGGAATTTTCTACAGCTAACGCTATTTGATTTTTCACGAAATTGTCCTGCAGAAAAAATTTAATGATAGTATATGTATATCTAGAACAGAAAAATAAGAAAAAAATAATTTAAAATGCAAGTCAATGCTGTCCAGGTGAAAATAGTAGCGTGAGTGTGAAAACATGTAAGAGCGATAAGGGAAGTTTGTATCAATCCATAGGCAAGAGACCTTGCAGGGTGAAATGTTCCTTCTAAATCGTACATTGGTGTGTTGGTGCTAGAGGTGGTATGAAAGAACGTTAGTGAATGCTTAGTGGATGATAGTGTGGTCCCGAGCCCACTATAGCTCCACCTTTTAACCTACGATGATGCAAGCAAACCCATGCTAGTGTCCACTAAGCATCCACTTAGTCAAGTTCTTGCATACGGCCTTTAGAGTGCTCAGGTGAGTCAAGTTAAGTTTCAGCCCACTTTGCAGAAAGCTTCGAAATCACCAATTAGGCAACGTTGTTAATAGGTATCATACGAGACAAACTCAGATAAAATCAAAATGTGTTTACGAATGTTGCTAAGTAATTAGACAAACACTAGAACTATTATAAAGATAATGGTTTCTACCGGATTAAATAGAGGTTACCATTCTATTAGCCACTTATTGAATGAACATCTTGTTCATATGAGATTATTCAAAGTGTTCCGCATAAGCCGTTTATTTTGAAACTGTAGAACTATTCTCCTCCACCATAGAAAGGGAAATCCGATTAATGACCCCCGCCGCACAGAATGAGCGGGAATTAAAATCGGCTCTAACAAACCGCAACTGTTAGTTCAGTGAAAGTTTTGAGAAATAACTAGGAATTATTTACTAATCTACCTTCAGTGGTAAACTGAAAATTCCTCAATACTAGGATATCTCTCTCTTTCCAAAATAGAACAGATGTTTTAAAGGGGCCATCTACCGAAACGCTGAGACTGGTTGTAGGCCTAGACGTTTAGATATTCCGCGTTTTTAAAACACAGTTTGCAACTAAATGAAGGTGAAGGAAATTAATGCCACTATATTAGACTTAAAAACCTACAATTTAGGTTTTATTATTAAAAATAATAATATTGAAAATGTAATATTAGCTCTTTTTCAACGGTGTTTTACTAGGAATTTGACAGTTTCGAGATGGAAGTCAAGGGTTGGATATTCAAATAAAATCATTTTTAATAGGGCCATAACAAGAAATGTAGGATATTAACTGAGGGCTGTTTTAATGGTTTTGAAGATTTATAAATGCTACTCCCATAAGAAATATCACATTTTTAAGATGTTTCTCTTCAAATAGGTGGTACTTTTAATATATTTAGCTTACTTCCAAAACCTCGCAAAACATATATATATATGTATATATATTATTTTAGCAACTAAAAATACAATTTTAAAGGTCGTAGTGCAGAGAAATAGTTCAAAATTAAGAGAATGTTCTTTTTTTTCACAGTGTTTTAATCCACCAAATTAAACCAAGCCGTTCCAAGATGGTGTGGTTTAATTTTCTGCATCTAATGGTGCCATATTCTTGAAATCAGTGCTATGGGGTGTTGGATGGGGTTTTTTTCACTTTCTATTATTTATTTTTTCCACCACGTCTCACTAGCCTTTCTGATTAAACTTATGTATATTTCACAGCTGGGTTACATGAGAAAGGGAGAATATTTTAAAGTAACATACCCAGATTTTCGTGTATAAATGGTGTAAACCCATTTAGGAAAAACTACTCTCAGTACACCCAGCTGGGATCTAACTCCCTACCTCCACATCACCGACAAACCAAACTAAATTAGATTGCTTTTTGGCGCCTTGTCCCCTCCAATTGAGTTCTTGGAAGTAAGATAATCATATTTTGTGTTTGTTTAATTTGTGTTCTAGGTTGGACAAGCTTTTGCCCTCTCCAGGATGAATCGAGTGATTTTTAAGCCCGTATCGGTGGACACGTAGTTTAAATGATAAGATCATTTAACTTGGTTCACTGCTGATAGGAAGGTATTTAATATTTTATTAGTACAATAAGCTATAAACAATATTGTACTTTTGAGAAAAATAAATTTATAAATCTTTTATTTTAATGTCGGTTCTAAACTAAAGCACAAAACGTGGTGGCGTGCTTCCTGAGTAAAATTCCTGCACTAAAGTTGGGGACCATGTCACATGACAAATGAGAACAGTAAAGGCAGAAGTGGGGGTCGGAGAAGTAGCGAGTGGCTTGGCTCGTATTACATTTTTAAAAAAGGTGTGGCTTGGTGCTGGCGTTTAGACAAAAGCCGGGGAGCGAACTCCGGTTATTTTGACAGGAATGAACTTCACCACAAACAGAGTGAGATGCATGGACCAGAAGATAACGGAAGACAGTTTTTAACCTTGTCACCAGATGGGAATGAACTGTGCCAAATAAGCCACGCTGTGTTACGTGCTAAAATGAGCTATTAGAGAAGCTGATTTTTTTAGCTGATAAGATGCGTCAGCAAAGAGCAAATATAAGCGTCACAATCACAAATCAAAGCTTAAAACTAATACAAATAAAGGAAGAACCAAATAATTATAAATACTTTCTCAATGAGTCTCAAATAATTTGGAACAAGTGTTTAAAAAAAGGTTTGGCTAATTACATAACATAATATAAATAGAGGGAATCATTTAAATCCTTCAAACAGTTTCAGTTGTAGCCTTTGGTAAAGACAGACAAACAGGAGGATACACGGAATTGAAAAACCAATTTTTGAGTTTGGGGTCACATAAAATGTCAATATCCTTAGAATTGTTAGGTTAAAATATTTACCATTACAATATTATATGTATGAGACAGTAAAAAGACATACACTCTAAGGCAATTGAGAGAGAATGGTTGCGTGAGAATAAGGGATAGACTATGAAACAACAATGGTTCGAGGAGTGAAAAGATAAGATGTGAAAACCCTCTTGCATTTCAGTGGATTTTATTTCGTATTCCGACCTAGGTACGGTCTGTGAGCTCTGTATACTACTGAGAAAACATTAACACACCATTTTCAATCGACCAAAACGTGACGATCAATCTTGTCGTTTGCTAGAGAAAGACGGGACAAACTTGGGCTTTGATCTCGTTGTTTTAACGGCGCCAGTTTGTTACTGAAAGGGTTATTGTTTAGAAATTACTAGGAAAATAGTGTGTCATAGGTATTGTACATACTTATTATAGGCATAGATTTTTGTTGATACTCCATTTATCACACTAAATATAATATACCCTGATATATATAAATACGCATTTAATAATAAAGTACGACCAAATGCCTCATTTACTAATATATGTAAAATAGAGAAGGAAATACCCATAAATTTCTTTCTCACGCGTTGGTAAGCCAAATGACAGATCGAGAATTTAAGCCAGTTGTATTATATATATATATCAAGGGTTAGAGTACATTAAAACCACCCTCATAAGTGAAAAGGTCATTAAGTTTCTAAAACGTTTTTGTGTTTGGGTAGGAAGTGGGAGAGTAGTTTTGCAGGACTATTCTACTTACTTACTTACTTACTTACTTACTTACTTACTTACTTACTTTATGGCATTAGGAACTTGAAAGTTAACTATCGCACTTACAAAACTACATCACTTATCCCTATCTTGAACTAGTTGTATCCAGTCCACCTCATTACCCTCTATCTCTTTCAGGTCCATGATAGTTTTATGCACCTATCTGCGTCTAGGTCTTCCCAATGGTCACTTCTCATTGAGTTTGCAAGTAAATACCCTGGACAATGTTCTAGGTTCTTCCATTCACGCTAGATGTTTCTACTCACCATAATGTATAATATTTGACTATCCTAAGAAGTTTTGTGATTAATATAAGAAATGTTACTCATCAATATTTAACCTCCTCCACTCCCCAGTATATTCATCCCTTTTTGGAACAATTATCTTTCTAACCACCTTGTTTTAGAACACCTTAAATTTGTTTTTCTCCTGTAACTTAAACAACCACTTTCACACCCATAAAAAATAAGTAAAATTATTAATTAGCAAAGCTAAATCATCTGCTTATCCTAAAAGATGTAATGTATCGTTTACTATTAAACATTCCCTACTCTCATTCTTTACCTAAATAACATAGTATAAGGCTACATTAAAAAGTAATAAGGAAAGTTAATCTCCTTGTTTCAATCCATTATGTTTTTCAAAAGTATCTAATTAGTGACATCCAATTCATACCCTTCCATGCCTAACTGTCACACATAATTCAAGTAGCTTAGCAAGTTTTTTTTATGTATTCATCATTTAAATAGAATTTAATATATTTATTTTAAGAGGCCAGTCAACACTTATTCACTCATTAAAACATAATGTTAAAAAATAAGATAGTCCCAAAACGGTGCTATGTATTTAAAATCAGCTTTCACCAATAAAAAGTATTTTTTATTATCTAGAACTAAAACTCCGTATAATTTTTTATTAATCATACTAATTAAATTACACATTGAAAATTATCAAATTTTTGGACTCTTGATATTTGGTATTAATGATTTCACCAAGGTAAATATTGATGAGTGAATTCCACTAACCAATGAAAACCTATGTTTACTTTAATTATCTTGGACTAGAATTTCTAATTAGTGTTCCATTAATTAATTATGACGAGACAAACCCTTTCTTTCAATATTTTTGAAATTTTAGTTTTTTAAACTTTAAAATTGGGCTCCCACTATATTAGATCAGACATCAGAATCACTTTAGTTGCCCGAGTGTGGTTTGCCTACAATTTGAACCATCTTTATTGAAGGCGCTAGAATAATTAAACAGAAATCCTCAAACGCCACACCTGGTAATTTGGAAAGGCTCATAGGAGGAGGTTTTCATGTGTGTGTGTGTGTGTGCGTGTGTGTGCGTGTGTGTGTGTGCGTGTGTGTGTGTG
>CABFWB010002758.1:51356-65339 GCA_902151455.1 Timema bartmani | reverse complement strand
GTGGTTCGGATTCCACGTTAAACTGTAGGTCCTCCATTTCATCTCACAATCACCATACCATTGCACTTTAGCGTAAGTGCGTATAACCCGAACGGGTAGTAAGACGCGGTGCTAATAATAATAACACATATTAATTAAAGTAACATCAAACCAGTGGAATAGCAAGCGAGGAATCTGTATCGCCTTGCCTGGTATGTATACTTTCAGGCCACATAGACTTTTTTAAATGCCAGGAATATAGTGGGATTACTCCAAATATCCCAATAAGTCCTAAATATTTGAAATTTCTAAGTGGAGCTTGGTGACATGGGGGATTTGGAAATTTCCAAAACTTACGTAATAACTACTTCTCACTGAACCTGCCCCAGTGGCCGCATGGTCTAAGGCGTCACTCTCACAATAGACTAGAATGCTGATAACAGGGAGATCAGGGTTCAAATCCTGGCCATGTAAACTGAGGGTAGTTTTTCCTAAATTAAATGGATATCCACTCAACCTTCACGCAAATGCGAGTACATTTCCTTCATGTTAAACATTGTTTATCTGCACCTCATCAGTTTAATATGCCGATAGCTTGGTCTAGCGTAAAACTTTGTGCGGAAAAAATTAATTAAATTTAATGGAGATAATTCATTCTACACTTCTATGTTTAGTTTATCGTCTCGATTCTAGACAATGTTTAAAGATTGTTTTGTTTTAAATTTAAAAATACCAACATTAATGTTGAAAAACTTTCCCACCCTTGATTGATATTAGTTGAGCACATTGTAGCACTGTTAAGTGAATTTATCTCAGAGTGAGAAAATAACACCAATAATAAAACATGTTAGTGAATAAAACAGTTACCAGGGTAAATAGGACCAAATATTCAAGTTAAGCCGGAGCTAGAAAGCGTATTACCACCTTCCAACCTGCTATACTAAACATCCGGTCATTGTTGGAGCTTAAGTGAGAAAGTGTTTTTATTTACTAGAGTGCCCACCACGGCTGATGGGCTGCTTACTAATAAAGTTACAAATCTCTTTGTGCCATTTTCGGGTTCTAGTGAAACAATCATAGAAGTGTTGTTTATTTAGACTCCGCGTCTTACCGCCCAGCCGGATTATACGTATTTATTTATACTAGCAAGGTATAGGTAAGGAAGGTATAATTTAGGGGAAATGTAGCCAAATTTTCATGAAGGGAGAGAGTAATAATTAATTTATGAAAACACACCCTCAGTACATAGAGCCGGGATTTGAAGGCCCTCCCCCCAATCAGACCCTATGAGAGGGAGCTACATTATCTTCAGGCTCAGGGACTTCAAAAGGGGTCTGGGAATTTCCTGGGATCTCAGAAAATGTTTGAATTTCTTGAAGAGTAGAATTCACATTTCCACTACTAGTAGGCCTACTATTACTAAATTATTAATACACGTACGTATATTTTTTGTCTTATTGTTATGGATATTAGAGTATAGATAATTAGGTTTGTAACCTATTTCATTTCTTTATTCTGATAGGATTTATTAATTCATTCCTTTTTTTGGACAGGATGAGGCACTGCACATGTAATAATGGCAATCACTTTCTATTAGGTATGTTTTTTAATGATTACCCTCAGAACGTATTCGCATTTTTAGATGGACTGGTGTATTGTTACTATGTTTAATTGTGGTATGTTCTTCGGTCGTGCTCAAAGATGTCGAGGTGTGTAAAGCCGCGTACCTAATTTCTATGCAACCTGTTGTACACACATGCTTGCACAAATTTGCTATCCCGCCGCTATACGCCAAAACTTTAGACACAAATTAATGATATTATTATAGATTTCTGGATGTAAGTGTATAGGTATTTTGTACCACTTTTTGTTCAAATAAACTATATGTGCAATTTGGCTTATTAGTTTCAGAACGCCCTGTATAGATTGCCTTTATTCTTAAAACCAACGAGTCCAACAAAAGTCCCATCTCAATCCAATGAATTATTTTTGAGTTTACTGGAAACATACGAAATTTAACATACAGACAAATTTACAGTTTTATTATATGTACTGGTACAGAAAAGAAAAAAAAAACTATGCTAAAGCCTGGGTTTTAAGTTTGTGTCTTTTTATTGGACAAATGTATTTTTAACATCATTGCCTGTGTATGGTAAACTTTCAGACTTCTACATTTTCTTTGATAAAACCCTAAATTTATTATATAAAGCATTTTTTTTATAAAATATTTAAACATATATTATTTCTTAAAATATCTTTGTATGATCGTCAAAGTTAAAAAATAATTTTATTTTATCAAATGACATTTATAAATGAAATGTGACAGTGTAATATTTATTTAACTAGTATGTTAACATGACCTTTTAAAATCCAAGTGTAAGAATATGTTTCTTTTTCATTAATTTCTTTCTTCGGGATTTTAATTTTTAATAGCATTTTGGATGAAGCTTATCACCCCATATCGAAAAAATTACACTTTACCTAAAGTAAAAGAGGCAAAAGGACTAAGCTCAAAATATTTCCCATTTTCAATCCCGGTCCAAAGAGCAGTATTGAATTTACACAATAATGTAGGCAGTCAAATGGGGGCATTGATCAATTTTCCTTGTCACTAGGTTACATGACAGTGACAGAAAGCAGCACCCTTTTGATTGATGCTCCTACACCAGCAGTGTAATTCCTAGTTAACCTAATACAGCGATATATTAGCGTCCCCAACAGTAGACAGTCGGGATGGCTTACGGTGTTGTTTTCGTTACTCTAACTATAGATTTAAAAAAAACTGCTAATATTCACCATTTTTGAATCTAAAATTATTACCTGAGTAAATATGTTGCCAGTAAAATTAAAATGGAGGCTTATTATTATACATATGGCCAGTATAATTATATTTTATTTTTTAATTAAATAAAATATATTTATTACAACTATCATTTAATTTTATTATTATCATATGAACAATTTAGTACCGTAGCGGAGTAAAGGGTACGCCTATCTGCTTATCTTGTGGAAATGAATTCAATTTCTGGCATGGCCGGAAAGTGTATACCTTTTCAATTGTCATATTGTGTCTATTCTAAAATTTGTTTATTTTTAAGTTATGTGTTTAGCCAACCAGTAGCTTAAAAAAAGTGAACGTTGACAACTTCATATTATATTTGTCTTGTTATTCATATTATTAGCATTTTTTTGCGTTACTATCACAAACTTTTCTTACAATTTTTTATTTTACTCCGGGTCTCACTACCCGTTCAAGTCATTCACATTTAATTACACTAATAGATTACGGACTAAGTATAGTTTTAGAAAAGTTTACCCAAATCTGCGTAGAGAGAACGAGATAAACCATTTTTGAAACTAAGTCTTCGGTACACCTGTCCTGGTTTCAAACCCCAATCTCTCAATTAATGACAAAACAGACATTTATTCCATGTGTTCCCAAATGCCGGTTATGACATTATGAGTAATAATAAAGGAAAGGCAATAACTCTAATATCATATTAGTTTATATTATTTATTGTGTGTGCTACAATAATGACATGCACTCCAGTGGCACGCAGACCTAGGTGTTAGTCTCTTCTTATGGGGTTCATCGGTAACGTGAAAATCATCGTGCGAGTCCAAACCGAGTATACCAAGATTTGTATTCCTAGTAAGTATTCCTAATATTCCTCAATGCAAATGTGGGTATATTTCCTACTAGTTGTACCTTAATCTCCGGTACACCATTTGCGTAGATTTGTGGATTGCCCGGATTGGTGGTATGATACTGGGCATAGAAAAGAATACATGAATAAAGAGAGTCAGAATTTAGGAGGCTTAGAGATGATAAAAGGTTATAAATTCATGAGTTAAAAAAACTGTTGATCAACAAGCTAAAATATTATATATAATTTGATAAGCCCGTTTCCAGTAATAGGAATTACGAGGAAATGACAGAACAGATTTTGACAAACTAGCTCTCACATCACCAAGGAACCCATGATTTTTGTAGCTGTATATTGGTAAATAAAATGTTTGTCTTTGTTTAAAAATAATATCAGCTCAATCATTACTTGAGTAGTTTGGTGCAACGAATAAATAAAGATCTGGGAGAGGGGTCGTTTTAAAGTTCTCATCTGGAAGTGAAGGGGGTAAATGTACGTTTTTATTCAAATTACACACCGAAAACCAAATATATAAGTAAAGTTGACAGCCTTTGACGAGTAAACTTTTAACTAAAAAGTGGGTGAGGGCTTATTATATAGATCCTTTCCCAATACAAATTTAAAACACATTTTAGTTCAATAATCTGCAGCCATCTCTGCAACGATCCACTAGCTGTATCTTTAATAGGAAAACAAGATTTGTTTGAATTTGTAAGGAAATGCTCCATCGTAAGTAATAAGCTATAAAATCTTACTGATGTAAGACTATTAACAGTGTACCTAGTTGGGATTGAACTCTTTCCGGTCTCTTTTCATATTTACAAGTTTACTAATGGGATAAATATTGAGAAATATAAAAGTGTATAAAAATGTATCCTCATTTAGTGGAGACAGAGTGGGAAACCATTTAGATAAAAAAAAACTATCAGTACACCTTACCTAGATGCGAACAATGACTTCCCGGTCACCAACAAACCAGACAATATGATTTTGATGCCTCAGCCAGCATGACTCCCTACCTATGCGGGTTTTGGTTAAGTAGTTTCACAATATGTTTTATAAATTTTTATCAAAATATAGCTATAGATTCTACAAATTAACATATGAAAAGTAGCCTCGTAGGTTAAGTGGTTAGAGTAGATGAATGCAAGTCCAAGGGAACCTGATTCAATTCCTGCTGGGGGTAACGTTGATATTTAAAATAAGTTTACAGGTTTGTCCCACCAGCTATTTAGGTGTGTTTGATTATTACGTCTAACACAAAGGTAACTAACTATCCACTTAATATAACAATCATGAATATGGAAAGTTGTTTTATAGAGTACTTTCTTTGCATCGCGTCTTACTACCCGTTCGGGATGTACGCTTAAGTACTAATTACATTAATGGTCTAGGAATTGGGAAGGTTGAATATAGAGGGAGTGAACACGCATTTGCATGGAGGAAGAGTAGAAAACCATTTAGGGAAAACCCCTGTTCACCCGAGCGAGATTCGAAACTTGATCTCCCCGTCTCGGCAGTCTAGCTCAACACGAAACTAGCACGTTAGCTAACTACGCCACCGAGGTGGATGTTTTATAGAGTGTGCACCTGATTTTTCGTAGAGAGGTGATATTAAACTCACAGATACTATCTATGTGTTGAAAAACACCTAATGCATCCAGTCAGGATTTAAACCACAACCTCCATTTCACCAGCGATAAAGTCTAGTGTGAGTCTAAAGTCTTGGACTCTTGAGACCAGTACTAGCTAATACTAGTCACCGTGTCAAGGAACAGAAAATAAAGATTAAGTCAACTTTCTTTCGTGTTTAAATCACATGATTCGTAAGTTCAAGCCATATGTGATTTTTATTTCAAATCTACGTCTCAGAACTTATTTTAGGGACCTCAACAAATATTTTTATGACATTGGGAGCCCTGTAATAATAGATCACATACATTCACCATCCATCGTAAATTATACTACATAGATTGAGGTGGTCATGAATGGGTGTGAAGTACTATAGTCAAATTTTGTTTAGAAGGGCCTTTTATAAGAAGAAAAAACTTTCTGCGATCAACATTGAAAATAATTTAATAATATTATTAGTGTTATTTTATAGGTATTGATAGTATCTGTATAGTGTGATAGTATCTGTATAGTGTGATAGTATCTGTATAGTGTGATAGTATCTGTATAGTGTGATAGTTTAATATCACATGATATGACTAATCAATATATTCAAATTGTTTTAGTAAATTTTGTAATTGTCAAATAATTGTTCTCTTTATCTCAATATAACAATAGGCGTACAACTTTAGGTTAAATTAGTTAATTAGTCGAATGAGGATATAATCTGTGTGTTTAAAAAGGGCAAGATATAAACTCCAACGAAAGTGCATTCCTATTTCAATATAAATTAAGAATGAAATAAAAATTTGAAGCCATTTTTATTTAAATTCTTACTCATATATTATGAATTATCACCAAAAAACTTGACATTTTAAATAATGTGAAAAATTGTGACGTTGACAGCCGCTTTGTAAATCCTGAGTTTTACATGCCTTGCCAGTAGGCGAGATGTTAACAGCTTAGTGACCGAGTAATAGCATGCATTTCCCGACTGTTTTATTTACCTAATTTCCAATTCAATATCGTTATTGCTAGTTAACATTGTTCCAAAATATGTAAGCTCATTAACACTGTCAAATGATAATTATGTTGTTCGAAGTACTTTCTACCACGCGTATGAGTCTAAAATACCTCTACTAGCCTAAATATTTGGGCTATCCCAAACTATGTATAGCTGATGTACCATCATGTTGTATTCCAACTTTTTTACTTTCTCATATCAGGAGAAAGTATTGTAACTGTGGCGAATTTTTAAATGTTATGTTAAGCCGAACCCAAAAAAGTGGATTTTACAATTTTGTCTGACATCTGTCTGTCTGTCCCTTGCCACGGATCCGAAACAGTTTGATGGATTTTCTTCAAACTTGATATTTATATTTTATAGAGCTATATCTCAGAATATTTTTTGATTGTGACCTTAGCCCTCAAATTATTTGTAGTTTAATGATTGATGATATTTTTTTAAATATAATTTTTTTGAAAATGGCTCTAACGATTTTGACTAAAGTACACATCCAATATTTGTTTGAGATGACCATTAGGAGTGGATAATTAGTTTTTGGGCAGATTTCATTGAAGGGTAGTTTACTTTTGAGAAATTTAAAAAAATTCAAAAATTTTGAAAATGTCTATAAGTGATTTTGTTTAAAATGTATATTTGGGGATTCTGTAGTATGACTAATAAATCCATATACTTTTTTGAGGGTAAAAATTAATTCATGGGTAGTTTACAAAGGAATTATTTTTCAAAAACTTGAAATATTTTACAAATGACCTTAAAGATTTAGATCCAAATAAGCGTCTTGGGATTGTTTGACAGGAAAAAAAACACTGTACATTGTTTTTTGGGTTAAAATTTGCTTAAGGTGTGTTTACTGATGATTAGTTTATAAAATAAATATTTAATGTATTTTAAATGTCATTTACAACTTTTTTTTAATCAATATCTAGAGAACAGTTGATCTTCCAAATAACACTGTATGCTTGTTTTTACGTAAAAAATCGTTGAGGGTATTTTTCAAAAGTAATAAATATTTTGAAAATGATGCTAAGATTTCGTCAAGATTGTACTGTATATTTAAAGATGTTTTACATGACAAATAAATTTGCGTACTTAGTTTTTGGAGTTAAATCCTTTTAAGAATAGTTAACTTATAACGTTTTTTAACTTAGAATATTAAAAATATTGCTCCAACAATTTGCTCCAAACCTGGCATAAGTAATTTTTTTACATAATGAATAATTATATATATATTTTAAATAAAACATTATAAAATAGATTACCAAAATAGATATTTTGAAAATTTTTAGTATTTTAAAAAATGTATGTATATATTTTGTTTGAAACTAGTTTTGGGGGATTATTTTACATGATAATGAATTCTGAAAATTGAAAAATGACACCTGGACACGGGAATCGAACCCAGGACCCCCCGTGTCCAGGTATCATTTTTTTAAATTTTCAGAATATGATATATAGATGGAGTAATCCTCACTAAAAGCATAAATAGTAGCTTTGACTATTTCATTCATGATAATAAATAGTTTATCTTTATTTTTCTTAAATAAATTATCTAATGGTAGTTTACATTTGACAAATTATAGAAAATATGATTTTTTTTAATTGACCTTAAAGATTCAGTTCAAAATCAGTATATGGTACTAGATTTTAATGATAATTTCGCATAAGGTTTTATTTTTACAAATTACAGTTAATTTTAGGGTATTTTAAAAATAACTTGTTTTTGAAAATTTGAAAGATATTCAAAATATCTTAGCAATTTGGTTTAATGTTGATAAATCACGATTTATTGTGTTGTTTATTATGATGTTTTTGTTTTTATGAGTGAAACTTACTTAATGGTAGCGTACTGATCATCTATTTTTGAACATTTTCTTTAAAGCGATAATACACTATATGATAATGTTAGTGTGACAATGTCGTACCATTTATTTTCTAATATTTGCCAATTAGTAAAAATGATACATTGTTGATATATTTCGTTGAAACCCAAACTGATTAACCCCAATGATTTAATCTTGCATATGGGTATAATATTTATATTAAAATAATAACTACATTTAATAACAAGAATGTTAAATAACACAAAAGAGAAACCCAAAAATACAGAGTAAATTATAGAATTTAATAAATAACAGCTTGAATTAAATAGAAAATAAGTATTAAGGTATCCATCATTCCATGATAAAAGTAATATGGACTACTATTTAAATATAAATTTGATATCACTCTTTAGTTGACAAATATGAGGCAAGCACTTAATACATTAGTACATACAGTGTCTTACTAAGCCTTCGGCCTATCCGCATATTCACATTAATTAGGAAGGAATAATTTAGATAAAGTGTGCACACATTTACTTGATGAAAGAGTGGGAAAACATTTAGGAAAAATTCTCTTTCACTACACCCAATGAGGATTCAAATCCCAATCTCTATCAAACCATCAATCCAGTCTACTGCTATAGTGTTACCTTAGAACAGGGGTCTCCAAACTTTTTGCTATGTGGGCCACATAATATATTTTACACACTTATGCGGGCCAAAGTAAAGTTCACCTATTCTTCCAGTAGTATTATTTTTGCCCTGAATGCCTTGACATGCGCAAATAGATCATAGATCAAATTTGTTTCAACATGCAAATTTAGATTCAAGTCATATGGCCAGTCACGTCTATAAAAAATTCAACTTTCCAAGGCCAGACAGTGTTTGATAAAATTGACTGACTTTAATTCTTCTCTGTGAGAAATGAATCAATTTATATGTAATAAATTATATTTATAATAATTAGTCAATATAATTACTTTTTTTTAAATCAGGTAACATCTTTCGGAAATTTCCTTTGATAGCCCTCTGCCGGAAGACTTAGAACTACCTAAAAATCGGCCCAGTCAAGCCGTTCTGTTGTCGGTATAAGGAATGGCGCCTGTGACTGAAAATGTGAAGAGGAGACTACTGAGCCTCTGGCAAGGTCCGTTGGGGGCGAGGTCATGTCGCGCCAGTCCTTGCTGGTTAGTGAACCAACAACTACTATGATGTGTATTTCATGTTACCCACACCGGTGACGTAGTTAGCTAACACGCCAGTTTAGTGTTGAGACAGACTGCCGAGGATGGGGAGAGCGAGGTTCGAACCTCGCTTGGATNGGTGTACTGCTCGACGCTGTGACGTCATTGGTCGGGTGTGTTCCGGAAGAGAGGAGGCCCGGCCAAGGGTCCCGTCGGGCCACGTCATATATCATACATCCACCCGGTGACAAATCACAGCGCTGGACCGTCTCCCGCGGCTACACAGTTTATTTTATTAACTAGCAGCCCCCGCGGTTTGTCATTTAGCGCTGTGGAGAGGAGACTACTGAGCCTCTGGCAAGGTCCGTTGGGGGCGAGGTCATGTCGCGCCAGTCCTTGCTGGTTAGTGAACCAACAACTACTATGATGTGTATTTCATGTTACCCACACCGGTGACGTAGTTAGCTAACACGCCAGTTTAGTGTTGAGACAGACTGCCGAGGATGGGGAGAGCGAGGTTCGAACCTCGCTTGGATGAGATGGAAGTGGTTTTTCCCAAATGGTTTTCCACTCACCTCTACGCAAATGCAGGCTCACTTCCTCTATGTTAATCCGTCCCCATTAGGGTAATTAGTGCTTGAGCGTACAGCCCGAACGGGTAGTAATACTCTAGGTATTATTATTTCATGTTGGATCCACGTGCCAACACGCATCAGACACTTCTAATAATTTATTTTAATAGTTATTTCAACCAAAAAGTTTTTAACGTATTTTAATTTGTTTTTTTACACCGCATCTTAGTATCCGTTCGGGTTACACACGTGCACTTATTACGATACTTGTATAGAGATTATAAAGGTTAAACTTTAGAGTAAATGTACCCACATTTGAGTTTTTGACAGTGTTAAAACCTTTATTAAAAAAACACTTTCAGAGCAACCATACAGTATTTGAACCCCGACCTTTCCATCACTAGCAATCCAGAATAAACTACATAATCTAGGGGTAAGGATGGAGCGTGCAGTTTTAAAGGAAGTCTACCTGTATTAGCGGGAAGAGCGGGAAATTCACACCAACAAAAAAACATGACTTAATAATATATACTTCAACCCTCCTATCACTATCAATCAAATGTATTGAAACCCAGACTGCGTAGTCACCGTTGTAGGCGTACATTTCATAAAAAATGCACTAGCATCAAGATATTAATTGGATGGGAAATAGTAATATTAAAATTCACCTCTCATTGCAGCCAGCTGAGATTGAACCCGTCCTCCCAAGCCAAATCCAGACACACTGCCCTATGTATGTCGGGTGCCTAGTAAAGGAATAGTAAAAAAAAATCCCAATTCAAAGAATGCGATAAAGATTGGCTTTAGTTTTAAAAACTTTAAAATTAATAGTTTGTCTTTGTTAAAATAAATGTTCACTACCTCAACTGTATCGTGTCTAATCGTATCTACACAAGTAATATTTTATTAATTTTGGCCAAAAAAGGTTGTTTGCTAAACAAATTGCCTACATACTGACATCAACTTAAGTTTATTTTATTAGATTAGACTAATATGATAGATTAGGTAGATTATACTTTAATCTAAAAGAATCAGCTTAAGATTGGATGTAAGAGTATTAGAGTTGAGGTCCGTATGTACGCGATTTGTTTAGCAAAGAACCTCTTTGGTCAAAATTAGTAAAATATTGCTTCTGTAGATGCGATTAGTAACTTCACACACACTGTAACTCAAATGTGCTTGAATATTTGTCATGAGTATAAAGACATTTCCTAAAATTTTAAATTACTAGGAAAAGTCTTGGGTAAATACAATGAAGCCCATAGAAAATATTCAATAACTTTTGAACTAAACGTATTTCCTAAAGAAATATTAGATCCATTTGGTCTACAAAATATACAAAATTAAATATATAGGTTCGCATTCCCTTCCATTCCACCTTAATAGACTACATTTTAAGAAGATATATTATTTGTAAAAAAAATAATCTTTTCTTTAGAAGGAAACCCCTGACTCTTGGGTCAAAGCCATTCGCACTACTAATAAAGCCTATCAACCTCTCCGATACTATAACTGTTTGACAAAGGGAAATGGAAGTAAAATCACTCTGTGAGCATATAATAAAGCCTGTACTAAAATATTTATGGGTCATCCCGTATATCAACTAGCTACTAACCATCCACTGCTGCCATCTACGTACAGACCACGGCGGCAAATATTTTATTAACTACCTCCCCCTTCTCATCGACCTGGTTGTCAGTTTACAGGGTATGAGTGGTTGGAAGGAGGGCGAGTTTTCAATATGGGAACTGTCGTAAAAAAAATTGGCTACTTAATGCGTTTTGAAAACTAAAAGAGGCTTTTAAAACATAAGCCATAGAGGATAAATATATCTAACAAAAATTTGTTTTATCTAGGAAAACTCTTTAGTTATTGACTTAGTTAAATTGCATGTACAACAAGAATTATATATGATCGAAATACGTTAGTGTATTTAAATATTTAATAATGTGATTGCTAAAATCATATATTTATATAGGCCTATTACATATATAACACATATATTATATATTACATTATACCAATAATATTTTAATAAGGAATATATAAATATATATGTATATTCATTTTTTTCATTGCTATAAAGTGATTTTGTATTTATACTTTATTGTAAAATGTAATTTTTTTTTTGCTTTTATCCTTCAAGTTAATTTATATTTATTTCTATTAATGCGATTGCAGTTATTAATTTTTAGAATTATTTTATTTTCTATATCTTGAGGGTTAACCACGTCAGTGGCCAAATGGTCTAAGGCAGCGTTAAAAAATGGCGATCCCCCCAAATCCTACCATAGTTACATCAGGCCCCGTGAGGCATGTTCATAATATTATTTGTTTTATTTCACACTGTAGAACAGCACCAGTAGTGTTGATTGCAAATTTTGTTTCAAATCTGAATAAAGTAAATTTGCCAAAGATGCAGCCAGATCATACGATGCTTTCTATTTGTTTAATATTGTGATGCGTGTAAAATTTAACTGTATTAAATGAATGTTATTAATATTAGTGACAACAAATGTATGAGGGCTCCACTATGTATTTTTTATGGTGAAAGTGCTCCTTTGGTCTAAAAAAATCTCTCTTGTGTCAGACTGTCCTGACGAAGACGGGGAGATTGGGCTTAGAATCCCAGTCGGGTCTCCTGATTATAGTTTTTTCCTACGTTGTTTCCCCCTCTCATTCCACCCAAATTGCGGGTTTATTACTTGTAAAATGCTTCCTTCCTCATCCCCAGATCACAAGAGTAATTATAATATATACATATAATCTTAACAGGCAGTAAGACACATCGGAGAGTTTAACGAACCAAGAATATATGAATCCACATCAATGGTCAAGGCTGGATTGTCGGTGCACTGGAGGCTATTTGCTTGATTAAATTCATCCCTTTTATTTTAACATCCTCTATTCGCGCCATAGCAGTTTTTATTTCCTTTAATCACACTATAAACCTCTATCCCATTTATTAAGCAGTTTAAAAAATACGGTGTGTGTAGTAACGTACGAACTGATAAAAAATATATATATACAGGGTGGGATGGAAACAATTGACGATCCATGCTAAGAATAGTTATGTTCAATGTGCTGAGGTTTTCCTCACATCCAGTGGAGTCAGTGTTAATTTTCAAGCTGCTAATCCTATAATTGTTTCAGACCCACTCTGTATAATACTATAAGAGTCAAACATGAAATATTTTATGAACTGGAGTACTTCACCAAATTATTGATACCCCTTCATTATTGTATTCACAGACACAGACATCATAAATTCATTTGCATCCGATAGTATATGACATCAAATTATAAATGAGATACATTTTTGCCATAATTTTATTAACGATTCAGTCTCATTCATTTATTTCCTCTCTTCTAAGTTAGAAAAACGTTTCCGGACGTGCATACGTACATAATTCAGCAAAGCTGGGCAGAAAAGATTCAGGACAGATAAAACGCAGGACAGCATAGCATAGTGCAGCAGATAGAAGGCACGCATAGTTCAAAGAAAACAAGAGGATGTTTTTTATTTTTTTGTGATAGAAACACAAACCAGTCAGTAAACACGTGTGATATGTCTCCAACGTTGACTGAACCTCGGTGTGCGACTCGCCGAAATTAATATTGAAGAATAGAAGAGCGCACTTTACAAAGCCGCGTAGACTTACGTCAAGTTTTGGATGGAGCAGATATTCCTACCCCTGTTCGGCACGTGTTTATTGACTGCGGGGTGAGGGGGGTGTTAATTACGCCCCAACTGCTTTTGGTTTAGTTTTAATACTATAGGCCCACCTATCCTAGGGTACACTATATTCTCCTAGAGTGTTTTGTCGTGCATACACTCTGAAGTTCCTCGCCACTAATTGTGAGCTTAGCCTAAAGTTTCTCTCAAACAATCTATACAGAAGTATAGTGCGTTTGATCCAATCTGTCATCAAGTACCCTTTTAACTATTATTTTACAGTATGTTCAATAAATTGTGGTAACCTTGTCTGCCATAAAGTACTCTGGATTAATATTACACAATGTCTTCATCAAAGTGCATCAGAGAGTTTGTCATCAAGTACTCTCTGGATTAATATTACACAATGTCTTCATCAAGGTGCATCAGAGAGTTTGTCATCAAGTACTCTCTGGATTAATATTACA